>LPNX010479276.1:1069502-1085286 GCA_001517045.1 Pseudotsuga menziesii | reverse complement strand
ATCTTCCTAGATTGGTTCCTTAAGTCCCTCCTTCCGCTCATTGCTAAGGATGTGGCAGCCGAAAGACCCCAGTCGGAGGAAGAGGCTATCCTTAAAGCCTAGCAGTTCGATCTCATTTACGCCCAGTCGGGTTATCTTTACACCATCATACCAGACGCCCCTCGAGGCGATCCCCCACATCACGATGCGTCGGGGGCATCCCACGCTGCCGATGGAATCATTGGCCGTCTCTCCTCGCAGCCCCAGCCATTTTCCATAGCCCGTCCTCCCCCTGGCCCTAAACCTTCGCGGGCTACATCACAGTCCGGAGCAACCAACTCGTACGCTCACATGCCCCATCAACACCATACCCATGGACCCTCATGTCCACCTCAGTGTTTCGGAAATATGACTTCCGCTTACCCCTCCCCGGTCGCACCTCAGCCATACTATCACCAGCAGGCTGCACCAGCTCTTGCGCTGCCACAATCCCAACCTCATTATTATCAGCCACAGCCAGCCCCTGCGGCAAACCCACAACCCGCTCCACAACACTATCAACAACCCCCTCAAGTAGCCGCGCCAGTGCAGCCTCCACCTCCATATTATCCACCGCAGCCTGCTCCCGCACCTGCGCAAACTCAGAATCCACCTACTACCCAAGGGCAGGTTTACGCCCAAGAAAACCCGCCGCAAAATCAGAACAACCTTGTTTCTTGTTGACAGGAACAGGGTTTGAAACCCATGTGGTATAAGCAATAGGATAAATGAATCCTGCTATGCGAAGTTTCTCGATCTCTGCTTTGACAGCTGGGAGTTTGGAGGGGTGTATGGGACGCTGTTTTTGATGAACGGGGGTTATATCAGGCCATGTGTCGATGTGGTGTTCTATAATGGCAGGGTCAAGGCTAGGCATTTCGGTATAGGACCAGGCAAAGACATCACGGAATTCTTTGAAGAGTGCTTTGTACTCGTCAATCTCCTGCGCAGTGCAAGATGCTCCTAAAGCGATGAGTTCGGGGGTGCCCCCGGGGGCAGCAAGATCGATTTGGATAACAGCTAGGAATGTGCAAGTTCCCTTGACTACGATTGACGCGAGAAATGAGGAAGCTCACCAATTGCTGCGACTATTCTAGAGTGTGGCTTTGGATCTAAACAAGTTGTCCACTATGATGTTAGTGGAGTTGCAGCATGTTTTCTACCTGGAATTGGAGGAATGAAAGAAAGAGCTGACTAAGGGATATGTCCAATCATAAAGTGCAACTAAGAAGCTGCAGAAAGAGGAAGAGGAGCTGCATCAGGTCTTGGTGCAACCACTGGAAGAAAAAGTGCAGGAGATAGATGCCTTGAAGGCAACACAGGCTAAGCTCCAACGAAAGGATGCCGAGGAGATTACTAAGCTGAAGAAGGCGCAAGACCACCTAGTTTTTGAAAAAGCACAGTTGTGTTCCAGATGGGGCGAAGTCGAGCAACCTATTTCTGAGGCCTTCTAGCACATTTTTGAGAACACGACCGAGGTCACCCTAGTCGATAAGGCTAAGCGATTGGGGAAAACTATTGTCCAGCTCCAAGATACCAACCTGATGCTCAATGCCTTGGTACACCCTATGACACTACCAGAGAAGGTTGTTGAAAGGAAGGATTCCATTGAAGAAATCACGACTCAGTTCGAATCCATGGAGTAGGAGGACAAAACCATTATGGAGGAGATAATGCAATTTTGGCAGAGGAGTGTCCAAGATGAGCTGCGTGATGAACTAACTGCACAGGTGTAAGAAGCCAAAGGTCAACTGAAAACCTTGAATACATCGCCGCGGGAAATGCCATTGATGGTACAAATAACACAGGATGAGGAATTAAAAGATCCTCAGCAGCGGGCCACCTGTGCACAAGAACACCAACAAAAGCATTGTTCTCATCTCGATGAGTTTCAAGAACTTGGTGGATAGTTGGTTGTTAAATAAATCACCACACTGTAGGCAGCACAAGAGAATTGACAGATGGTCGATGGTAAGGCCAGAGAATAGCACCCAGTGCAGCAGGCTTTGACTAATTGTTAGAGTATTGCCGACAAAGTCTAGCTTCAGTTTCATGAGATCACACAACAATTCAATGATTTCAAGGCATGCATGTCGGCACATACCCTGTCAACCTGACATGGATCAGGTACGAGCCACAAGACTGTGTTGGGGTCCTGTTGGCAGGGGTTTTGGTAAGTGAGTTGCACAGCATCATAGCAGATGTGCAAGCTCATGCGGTACCACACAAGGCCAAATTAGAGCGATGGGTGGAAGAATAACCATTTTTAATATTTTATATATTATTTGACCAAGTTTTGTCACAATAGGTCATTAGCGGTTATAATTTAGTTAGAAGTGGACCTTCAAAGAAAAGGCACAAGCCTATTTATAGAACTAGTTTTGAAAGTGAATAGAGGACAAGGAGAGAGTAGAATGACCATGATCTGAGAATTTCCTGTTGTATCAGTGATATATCTAGGTTTTTCTTGATGTATCCAGCCTCTAGTTTTGGAGAAGAATTGTGTATTTTGGATCCTTGGTGCTAGACTAATATGATATGATAGTTGTTACACAAATCCTATCCGTTGTTCCTGCTACGATCTAATCTGTTATAATGCTATGATCTGTTTTGTTATGATGTTTCCATGAACTAGATCTATATTGATGCTGCGATCTATTATAATGTTGCCATGGTCTATTTCAGTTCTGCTATATTGATGTTGATGCGATCTGTTTTGATTCTGTTACATTTCTATTGCATTATGAGTTGAGATGTTTTATAAATGATGCTACTGCACTAGCGATTCTGTGACAAATGCATGATGCACTCTGTAGTTGTGGAAATGGCTTAATGTTGAATGCATATCTCTGGATCCAATAGTTATTATGTCTCCCCATTAGATCCCCATATCCTCTGTCCCCACTTCCACAAACTCGGTTTTGACAGCTCTCCCTTGAACATATTGGGTGAGACCTCGTCTGCTCTACGGATGTTGCTGGGCAGGGTAAAACCTGCCTGGGCCGATGCTTAGGGAGATTGGTTGGGCATTGACAAAGTGGGAATCCCTGTCGATGAGGCTTTTTTGGTGGTTTTTTCCAACAGAGACCGAGGTATTGACCGACATGAAAAAAGAATAACATGTGAAATATAAAAAAGGATCTAAAAAGTGAGGATCATGTACCTTTCAAAATGAAGGCTGATCCTATATTTCAACACTTCCATCTTTGATCCCAAACCCATGATCCTAAACCTACAACAAAAAATTACCCTCCTCAAATGCTTTTGACTATAAAAAAAT
The DNA here is from genome assembly GCA_001517045.1 of Pseudotsuga menziesii. Classification (NCBI taxonomy): domain Eukaryota; kingdom Viridiplantae; phylum Streptophyta; class Pinopsida; order Pinales; family Pinaceae; genus Pseudotsuga; species Pseudotsuga menziesii. Next base: position 1,081,988 of record LPNX010479276.1, on the reverse strand, counting down.
AAAGAACAATTATCTAAAAGAGATCAATCCTTGAAACATGAATCACTTTCACAATTTGTATTAATTTATAATCACATAGAAAAGTCATTTAGGGAAGGAATTTTTTTTATTCAATTGAAAGAAATGTAGAAAGTACATATTATACCTTAGATCCTTCTTAGGAACCTTCTTGAAACCTTGAACTGGGCTCCTTTTATCCTTACTCCAACCAAAATTCTTCCAGGATAACCTTACCATGAGTATTTTCTCTATTTCCCAATGGCCTCTCCCTTGTATTTATGACAATGATGAAAGGGGTGGTTTAGAGGAAAGAGTAGTTAGGACAAGTAGGGAGGTTATGGGACCAACCCCAACTGCCATTAATTCAAAATTATTTTTATTTTTCATAATTTTTAGAGGGACACGACAGTGGAAGGAAATCAACTAGCATGTGGAATGCTAGTTTCCTTAAAGCAACTCGTGTGTGCAAATTTTAGGGTAAAACCTCTAGTTGTAAATCATAACACAAGTGTGTGGGACACTAATTGTCAGTGGTTCTCTAGCGTGTATGTCCTATGACAAATATATGAAAAAACAATCATTGGAGAAATCAAGGAGAGATCTAGGCCATGCGCATAAATAACAAATATGGTCTCTTCTATCCATAATGTCCTTTTTGGTGAATGAAAAATTAGCATCGTCACTTAGATGGAGAAGTTTTGATTTGATAGATAATAGATGCCCCTTGATGTATGAGGTTAGAAGGGTAAATTATGGACAAAATACGTTATAAAAACTGGAGTAGAGGAGCGCAAGAAATACAAAATCAAAGTCACAAGGGGACACCTGAAACAAAACAAAGGTCATTTTACAATATCATCCCTGATATAATGGCATGTTAGAGAGGACATAACATGATCCTCAATACAATGTAGATCCTTTTGATACATATACATAGTCTGAAGTAGGAATCATGGCCATGAATATACAAAGTGGATGACAACCACTAATATACAAAGTTTATATTCATAGTGGAACTATGTCTTATCGAATATCATGGTCTTGTGCAACTTAGACTAGAGTAGAATGGTATCCCAAGGTGTTAATCCAAACCATATCGAAAGGTATGAATCCCAAAAACATGAGTAAAGGGGTTGAAGTTGAACATGGAGTACATTGGTCGATTATTGGTCAATGTGGAAAACTGTTAACAAATGTTAGGGAGCCACCAGTAATGAAAATGGGACCTGAGGTACCTACTACATTATTACAAGTGTGAATAAGAGTTATTGAATATGAACACTTGAATAATCTATCAAGTAAGATACATTGATCCATTATCATAACTTGATAGAGAGAGAACATGTTATTGATGACCGTGAATATCATGGTACTATACAAAATTCTAAGTCTTCTTCCTAGATAAAGATGAGTTGAAGCCGATAGGAAGAGACCTATGAGAATGAAGGCATTGATGAATCCTCCATCATCTCACACGAGGAAAAATGGGAGGTTGGATTCATATGAAATAGGAATGAGTGCATATTGTTGATAGGTATATACGACATGAAAATGTCAAGGAAAATTACATAATGGTGGAAATAGGTGATATCCTTGAATAGTAAGCATGACAAAAGAGAAAATTAGGAAGCTTTGGACATAAAGGGATTGATAACAAAAATTTCATTATAGGAGATATTGACATATTCTCCATATAGTTGGAAGAGTAACCAACTAAAGGAGTAAAAATTATGAGATTAGGTTTATCTTAAGGCCAAAACTAGAACCTGTAATTGGAACAAACTCAAGACTAGTGCTTTGTTTAAGGAGTATTTTTACTTGTTTCTATATGTTCAAAAAAATATTGAGATCTTTCCCTTCCCTTTATCTTTTTAAATATATTTCTTGTAAAAGTTTAACGAGTCCAAGAAAGAAAACTCAATACTTCATTTTTTATCAAGCTTGAAGAAGAGATAGAAGAATGATTCATAATGCACTTATTCATGGATTCTACACTCCCAAATTAATAAATACTCATTGATTTTTTCCAATTTTGAGAGTCTAAAACCCTTAAGAAGAGTCTAGGGGGGTGTTTTTTCATAAGGTTAGTCTCCAAAGTCCGAAAAAGTGTAAAACAAGACCAAGGAGAACTCTCTTAGCTCATGAGAACTAAGGTAATACTTTTCCGTAGTTAGCCTGTTAGGTCCAAAAAAGGGGTAAATTATCATCAGATATAAGCTCCTTCGATAACAAGCATACAACTTAAACATTTTAATGAGTGTGAAATAAATAAATATCATTCACGTTGTTCCCTTGATTTGTGAGTATGGGGAAACAAATAGTAAACTCGACACTATTTTACTGAGGGTTTAATGAGCACAAGAACAACATAAAAAGTCCTTCAAATATTTTTCATGTTTACACCAAAGCATGAAAAAGAAAAAGTAAGCTAAAAAAATTCCTTTCTCATAAATTTAGTCCCTTGGGCCTGAAAAAAGGGATAAACCAAAACCAGGGATAACTCTTCTAGTTGCAGTAAACTAGAGTATTCCTTTTTCATAACTAATCCACATGGTTTGGAAAAGGGTTAAACTTATACCTATTTGGATGCTCCTTCAAGTACTTTAATGATATTAAAGTAAACAAGATGACTTGGAAATCTTGTCAGTTTTGAGTATAATAAGAGCTTAAAGACAACTCCATATGGTGGGAGATTTACACAAGGGTGGTAAATACTAAGAAGGAAGAATATACATTTCTTTGTTTCAAATAACTAATAAATTTCCCATACCTAACAACTTGGAAAATGGGAACTGAAATGATAAAAGGGGTTAAATAGGGTATCCCATGTGGGGTAAGCACTATACATGGAAGAACAACGGTGATACAAGGGAATAAATGAAGGTTTAATGTTGTGGTCCAAGGATTAAAAGGTCCCACGGCGTAAAAAATGCAATAAGGTGTCGATGCAATATGCAAAGCGATAGTGATCTGACCTATATTCCAGGGTATGATAAACCTATTTCAACTATTAATATGGACAAAAAACCTTGTAGAACCTCCTTTGTTATGCTTAACCTAGTCAAAATACTTTCAATAATAGTCATCATAAATAAATATGATATAAAAATACATTAGACTATATAAAAAGTGGGTAAAAATTATTATGTTTTACCACAAATAGTCAAAAGGAAAAATAACTAAGTCATTTGTGATTTTTTACCATAGTTCAGAGAAAATGAGCGCTATATTTTCAACCGTCGATTGCGATCAAACCGGTGGATCATTTTCAATTTTGCAATTTGTAGGTACTTCATCTCTCCCTTCTCTTCATTTTGCAAATGTCTATTTTTATTTTTAGTAGGATTTTGAGATTTTTCATTATCATTTTAAATTTGAAAATGTGTACACATTGATGGAAATGCACTGCACTAGCGTGTACATAGAAAACACGTTAATGTAGAGTTTTACACTTGCATGTGGAATGCTACTGAGTTAACCTACACATGCGTGTTACACAAATTCGATTTTTTAAACTCAACACTAATGAAAAATGTTAATTGTTTTGAAGATATGGTGATTGTTTGGAGAGAGAGAGGGAACATGAGGACCTGGATAGGAAGGAAATGGATGATCCTTTGAACTTCAATGTTTTGCACTGGTGGGTATTTTTAAAATTCTTCTGAACTTCCAATATGAGAGCTCAACCGGGGCTTCTTGAGACCTTGGTACAAAGTTGGGATCTTGATCACCGGGTTTTAATCCTCCAAGGTGAAACACTATATACCTACAATATTTTCATGTCGTTTAGTAGCGGTGAACCTTGAAGGTTTAGTCCATGGATTTGGTTCTTTATCAGTGCATGGATATATCAATAAATATTGTGTGCCTGAATCTCAAAAATTGGGCAGTCAAATTTCCATAGGGAAAATTGTGAGCTTTCCATTGAAAGCTATTATCACTACTATTACTTGAGTAGAGAATGTAGCAACACTACACTTAACCACTTGAAACTACATGCATGTAGGTGTTGAATGTCTTTGGAATACCAAATTCGATTGGTGTATAGGGATGTTGGTAAATATGAAGCACAAAATTACAGAGTGCAAAACAAGTAAGAAGAAGAACTTTGGGTATGGTAGCATATTGACTACATTCTTCTTTGAGAGGGTTCCATGTTTGAGCCCAAGAGTGACTTTACTACCTACCAACCAAGCCAAGAATTGTTCGATGGAGTGAAGTTTTCATGAGACAAGGAGGTGGTGAAGTCTCGGGTAAGAGTTGTACAACTAAATTTAATTATGGGATTTCACATTCAATCAGTGTGACTGCTTCCACCCCATGAATGTGTTGTAAAGGAGAAAATACTGTAGTATTCTTGATAGTTTTTTGGTATGCCCAAAGAGTCAGATATAGCATGATCCAATTTGACTGACTAGCGTTAATTGTATGCCATAGAATGGTTTTCAAAGTTTTATTCACAACTTCTACTTTTGCATTCTACTATGGGTAGTAAGAATACAAATTCTTCTGTCTAAACCCAATCATAGTGGTCAATTCAATCATGATTTTAGTTTGAAAGTGACTTCCATGGTCAGTGACAATTTCCTTTGGGATACAAAATCGAGAAATGATTTGGTTGAACATGAAATATGTTGTTGTTTCTCTATCTTCCTTCATATTAGGAAATGCCTCTTCCCAATTAGTAAAGAAATTAATAGCGATAATGATATACTTATGCCACCAACAGAAGTTGGGTTGCATTTCATAAATTCACCCCCCACTTGGTGAAAGGCCCTACCACGATGATAGGGAATAAAGGATCCAGGTTTGGTAGCATTGTTTTGGTAATGAAACTACACCAAATGATAGCACTTGACTTCCACACAATCTTTGAAGATGGTGGGCCAAAAATAACCAACATATAAATTTTTTTGAGTTGTTGCCAATCCAAACAAATGACCCCCACATGCTTCACTATGGGAATCATTTAGGACAGATTTGGCCTCTTCATGAATTAAAAAATGACATGATATGGACTCTACCCCTCTTCTATAAAGAGTATCACCTATGATTAGGTAGTTCTTGGAATTATGTTGAATTCCTTGTCGATCTTCCTGTGAAAAAGTCATGAGACACTTCAAAGTCTATAGATAAACTAGGATATATCCATACCACAAATCAGAGGTTGATATTAATAAGATGCATTCATAAGGAAATGAATAATCTTACACCTTCAAATCCTCATCACTAGGGAACTTTGAGATGATCTCGGTGAACAACAAATACTTTTTAGACTTGGCGGACTAAAATATAAGGTCAAAATCTTGGATTATGATGATCCACTTATTAAATCCCCCCCCCCCCGATTATATGTCGGTTTAAAACATATTGAAATGGATTGATTTCCACAGCAACGATGGTTGTTCATAAAAAATTGTAGTGATGAATCCTCTAAACAACATAAATATCTGCAAGCACTAACTTCTCAGTGTGAGAATATCTATGTTCAAGTGTAGTTAAGGCACAACTAAGATAGTAGATGACATGCTCCTGGAGATTCTCATCTTTCTTAACTAATACTATGCCGATTGTGGAATCAGACACAACCATATATAAAATAAATTCTTTAGTATAGTTTGGCGGAATCAATAAAGGGGCCAACAATAATGCCTTTTTCAAAGCTTCAAATGAGTTATGAGCATCCTCATCCCATAGAAATTGGGTATCTTTCTTAAGCAAGCACATGAATCCCTTCATTATATTAACATACTTAACTATAAAACGTGTGAGAAATTTAGAATTTCCTTGTATACTTTGAAGTTGACAAATGTACGAGGAGGAATAATTACAATCGCCTCAACGTTCAATGGATCGACCATTATTCCCTTGCTGGACACTATAAAACTCATAAATATCTTAGAATTGATGTAGAATACGCATTTATGTGGATTCAAATGAATATTGTAATGTATTCATAGTTCAAACACTAGTCACAAATGGTACGGATGATCCCATATCTTTTGAGACCGTGCGAGGAGATCATCGAGGTAATTTTCAACTATGTGTTTGATATCGTGGAAACAAAAATTCATATCTTGCTGGAGCACAACTCAAGCATTGTTCAAACCAAAGGAAATCTTCCTATAATAAAAGGTACCCTAGGGAAAAATGAAAGAATATTTATGGTGGTATCCAGGTTTAATTTGGATCTGATTGTATCCTGAAAATATTTCCATAAAAGAGAACACTTCATTTCCTATACACACGCCTCAATGAAGTGTTAAATTTGTGAACCAGTGATCTACAGGAAAATATGAAAGATCTCGGAAGGGAATTATGTAGTGGAATAATCAAAGAGAATGTACACTAAACAAGAAATTCATGCCACAAATTTCATATAAATCGGACAAGAATTGCTTAGATAATCACAACATTAATCTTCATTCATTAATCAACAATACAATGATTATACAATAAATAGAATTCAAATGCTAAAGATAGGATTTGAATCTATCAGTTCTAACTGATAGATTAGCTAACTCGGTGTGTCTAAATCATTGTTGGATCTCACTAGTATAACTCTAAATGTCTAAATTGGTCTATAATCAGTTAACTGATGAGGTAGGTGGGACAAAGGCACCACTCTCCCTGCATGCATGAAAAACTGGTGATAGGCTAACTAAAACTGATCTAACTAATTGTAACTAGAGGTTAACTCAGCATAAATTCTTACCTAACAAAACCAACTGATGGAGGATGTTGGTGGCATTCAGAGTGGGATTCTATAATGTAGGGATTAGTCTCAGAGGCACATAAACTCATGCATGCACATGCAGTAAGTGGCATATAACCTCTATGTGTGTCACCCACACTCTAGTATAGTAATAATTAACCCCTAAGTTAGGAAAATAGACCAAATATACTATATTGGACAAAGGAGGGTTAATTAATCCTAACAACCCCCGCTTAATCCTAACTTTGGACAAATTGGGCCCTGGAAACTAGGCCAAAAGTCACCCATACAATCTAAATGAAATAAAATATTTCTTAATAAAATAAGGAAAAATGAGAAAACCTCATGGGAAACCCCCCCGCCCCCCTCAAAATAAGAAAGTAAAATCAGGAAAAAAAGTTATACTTAAGAGAAAAATTTCCTCTTCAAACAAAAACTTGTGAAAATTTTGCTGCAATGTGCAACACTATGGAGCAGTAATGCAAAAACTTGGTTCTTCTGTGCATCAACATCCTGGGTCTATGGATGTGAACCTTTCCATCTTCTTTGGATCTATTGAATGTTTCTTTTGTCTTTTCTTTCTAGAGGAGGAATTGAATGATCCATTGTGTTCTTCAGTGGGACAAATTGTTGATCATTCGTTATCAGCAAGTAGCATAATCCCGGAAGTTTGTTACACCATGATGTAGGTAGAAAATCTTTGTGAGATAGTGAAACATGTTCATTCTGATACTGGGACCTTGTTCTTCTTCTATCTTCTAGATCCCCAACAACATTCCCAACTGATTCAATGAGATTTTGATCCCATTTAGGCTTCTGATTTGGATTAGGGGCTGGATTTGTATCTAGATAATTTTGAGGTACAATCTCAATATCAAGATCACGATGATATTGTTACTCATCTTCTGAAACTGAAATATTAGACAACATATCATTATCTATAAATGGAGATGAAACAGATTGTTTACCTTCCCCTTAGAATGGTTGCTGAGATTGTACCGGAGCTGAGTATGGAAGAAAGTGTGAGAATTCATATTCCTTGGAGGCATGGTTTGCAACACCCTTCAATATAATCTTCCCAGTTGAGATATATGAGGTCTCCACTAATTCAGGACCAAATACAACTTGCTTTGGCGAGCTGGTATCTGTCATTTGATAAACCAATAACAAATTTGTTGCAAGAGAGGGAACATAGAGTACAACCTTAAACTCTCCATGTTGGACTTCAATAGAACCTATCCCAACATCTGAGATCTATGAATTATCCCCCATATGAATTCTAGGTCCTCCTAAGAGATCCAGAGTATTGAAGGATTATTTGGAGGAAACCATGTGGTTGGAATGCCCAAAATCTATCAAGTAATCCTTTGATTGAGTGAATCCTGCTTTCAAAGCATGGAACCTCTCATATTCTTCAGTCTGTTCTCCAGCTTCAGACATCTCTACACCTTGTGGAAGGGAAATATTGTTCTATTTAAGGATTATTTCCAACTGGTCAATGGTCTTCATGCACTGATTCTCTGGATGAAATCCTCTCATACAGTATGGACACTTAGTCTTCTCAAATTTATTATTTTTCTTAGAACTTGAGGCTCCATCGAAAGATCTCTAACTCTCCTTTGGATTTGAATCAGTTTATTTGGTCTCCTTTCCTTTGTGCTTACCTCTTGCTTGCACATTGTTGGAGTCTCCTACAAAGAGTGCTTGATTCTTGGAGGTATTAATCACTCCCATTTGAACCAATTTATCTTGATCTTGTATCAAGGACTCAACAAAATCATCTAGAAAAGGAATATTCCAATTTGAAATATAAGTTATTTTGGAATGGAATGTAGAGATAAATACTGAGTACTTTGAGCCAATATTGCTCATGATGGACAACACGAGTTGCTCATATTTCCTCTCTAATCCACATTGTTTGCATTGAAGTACTAGTGACTTGTATTTTGTAAATAATTGTTGAATAGTTTCAAAACTATTTGGCTGTAGTGCAATGATCTCATTCTCCAAAATATGCCCTCAAAGCTCATCTTGTTTTCCAAACAAATATTCAAGCTTAATATCCCAATATTCCTTCGGATTCCTTAGTCCCTCAAGGTGGAACAAAAGATCCCTGGATATATGAGTGCACATGAAGCAGAAGGCTTCATCAAGCCAATTAAAAAACTTGTTCTTCTCAACATACTGCTAGGGCTCAACTTATCTACCCATTGTCATCCTAAACAGACCAAGCTTGTGCAAGGATACCTGCATATCTGCCCTCCAATCATTGTAGTTGAAGGGTGTAAGGATTTGGGGTACAAGAGCTGAATAATTCTCCATATTTATGTATGTTTATTAGTCAATTTATCAAGAATCTACATAGGTACCCATAAAGGACACTATAAAACCAATTCAATTCTCAATCATATGTCGGCTCAAGCCTTTCCACCTTGACATGTGCACTTTATCAAAGTCCATCACACTGTGGATAGAATTCTCTAGACATTATCCAGAGGGAGAATTTTATGCTTCCAGGATTAATGTGGAAACTCAACTACTTCTAGTCCACAATGGAGATCAGCCAAGACTTGGTGCTAGCTTGAACAAGGATCTGATACCATTGTTACAGAGAGAAACTTCCTATGGCTTGGGGTGCACTAAAACAAGAATCTAGAGACGAGAAATAAATCCCTTCCCAATATGCAAGAGAAACCAAACATCTAACACTAAGGGACCTTGAATCATACCTTATTCTAGATGGTTGAAGTAGATCCCCATTGAGCTTTTTCCAATCCCACTTGCGCTAAAATTTTTCTCTCAACAATAGCAAACAAGAAAAGCATGCTATATGATATGGTGTTAGATCTACTCTAGCAGATATAATCAACAATGCATAAGAAATTAAACATATCCATGGATTCAATATTTACATTCAAATGCACATTATTGGACAGGGAAATATATTTCTATTAATCAAATCAGATATTACACAAGTGATAACCTCTGTCGGCATGTCTACGAACTGGAGAAACCGAGTCTTCCACCAAGGCCTCCACCACCTCAATCCTCCATTTCTTGATAGCAAGCTCACAAGAAAAGGAAAGCTTGGGAAGAACACAAAGTTCTCCGAAGCGACAAAGGGATGCAGAATCAAGTATATGCAATCTATGGCAACAATGGACTATAGTTTCATTGCTCTTCAATTCCTCTTTTTCAATGTATCCAAGGGGTTCCTTATATATCACTCCAAAGGGGTAATGGAGGGTCGAATCTGAAAAAATCTCAAGGCATATGGAAGGAAAAGAGTTAGTATCTTCAGACTCATCCAAGGAAAAATCCAAAATTGTTCGGCTTTATGCACACATCCCAATGTACGTGGGTTTGAGGTCAAAAGTCACGCGTACACGTGAGTATGGGTTTAAAAGTCATGTACAACAATAAACAAGGGTTTTTAGGGATGAAATTGGAAACATCAAAGTATTATATCAGTCCATGGGGTCTAAAGAGTCTGTAAAGGGATAGGGAAGGCCATAAATATGTGATCAGCCATGTGTGGTAAAATCAGATATAACACATGCCCCCTAATGTGTGAGGTCAGAGGGGTAACATGATGGCTGAAATACATTATAAAATCCATCCCAGAAGTGGAGTGATGAAGAACTAGGAGGAAGAACTAGCCATCCATCAATATAGTACTATAATCAATCTCTGCATGTGACTACAATTACATATAGTAGTCCCGGATACATAAGAGTACAATGGCCATGAATAGGCATGATATACAAAATGTGACATGTCTGGTCATCACCACGTACAATATATAATAGATCAGAATACCCATGATGAATATATACAATGGATTAAGTTCTCCATAGAAGCTGAAGATATACAATGGATAAAGATCTCCATAATAGTTGAATATATCTAACATACACTGGAATAAAATCACAAGAGCTGAAATCTCATGAACAATGGCATGATCAAGGAGGTAACATATGTGGAATTCCACCAAGTTGGAAGGCCTTCAACAAAAACCACTACAAGTACATGTCCTACTATGTGAATAAAGGTGTCGAGGTCGAACATAGTAGTCCATAGTTTGATTACCAATCATTGATGTATACCGTTAACAGATGCGAGATCACCCACCGATAATGAAAATGGGAATCAAGGTACTAGAGTGAAATATAACAAGTGTGAATAGATGAGTTGAGGTTGAACACTTGGAAGAATCCATCGATCAAGGGAGATTGATGTATTCCCAAAATTGTTGATGGCGAGAGAACCTACCACTGATGACTGTAAGTCTCAAGGCACTCAAATGAATCTAGACTCCTATCCCAGAACAAACAATCTGATGTCGATGGAATGGAATCTACTAGAAGGAGGGAATCAATGAATCCCCCATCAAACAAAACGAGGTACTCATCAACGCTTTATAATTTGGAATAACTCAAACAAGATGTGCATTAACCAGTAATAGTACTAGGAATGGCCAACATTCAAAGTCAAGATAACTGAGGAATGGCCGAATCAAGCTTCAACTTCCTTCGAACAAGAGAATAAAGGAAAATGGTGACTAAAGGTAGGTAGCATGGACTCAATATGCAAACTGGGATATCTCTGTGACACATGAGGCATCAACAGAGGCTCCATAGGGACTGGAATCTTAACTAGTCAGTGGAGATAAAGTCAGAGTAATGAGTACAACTCCTAAATTCAAACGAATAACCCAAGTAATGGATGTGATATAAAGTGCTCTGTTCGAAGGTGACATGAATTGACTTCTGCCAAAGATAACATCTTTTCCTGTCCGTCTTTTTGGTTTTTTAATTTTTTTGGACTTTTTTCAAATATTTTTCAAATATTGAAAAGGAGTAAAAGTGATTTATGGTTACAAATATAGGAGGAGACAAGTGTCAGGGGACAATAAAATTAGTTCCAAGCAGTGGAAAATGCCTATTCTCAATGCAAGGATATATGTGCAGGATAATGACACTCAGGGGAAGGTCTCCTCTCAATAAAAGGGATGATCAAGCTGCAAAATATATATAGAACAATTCTACTTGGCTAGACATGAGACAAGCTCGGGCTATATGGCTGATAACTCAAAGTCAAGGAGCCGACATAAAGCTCAAGAAGGCAAGCAAAACTCATGAAAATGCAATTACAACTTGATACATACAAGGGAGTCCCAAGGGGAATGGCCACCATAAAGTTCAAGAGGAGTATGAAGCTCTTGCTCAAAGACATGGCGGGACTAAAAATACTCCCATAACCTAAAGGATAAATGTTGTCATGGGCACCAAATGCAATATGGGATCTAACTAGGGTACCCATGTATGGGAGAGCTCTACCATTCACTCAACGACACTTCTAACAGCAACAATAAGGTTCTATGACATCATGGAATGGGATCATGCCTAATGTTAATATGAAATGGTCATAAGGTCATGCAAAATGTAGGTGGATGTCAAATCCTTACCTATATGCCAGTTTAGACATGATACATGTAATAGCCACGAACATGTCAGAGACCTCAGAGAGAGTGTGCAAAAACATGGACCCTACCTGACAAAAATATTAGTCCAAAACAACTGGAAATGGTTAGTAAAGAGTCCAAAATATAGGGTACAGGTGTTGTACAGGAATAAACACCTTATAACTGAAGGTCTGGGGTTACCAACATACTCATGAAACTTGCAGGCAATTGACTCTAGAGTGTAGTAAAGGAAATAGGAGGATAGAAAAGACTCACTCGATACACGATGGTTGATCCTAGCTTTTCC
>LPNX010479276.1:1056650-1069423 GCA_001517045.1 Pseudotsuga menziesii | reverse complement strand
TTCTCCTTCACCTGTCAAAAGTCAATCCTCCAAATACAAGATGATACATATATATAAACAGGTTAGATAAATCATATACAGAGTGCTGAAACATAAATAGTTATCAAACCACAATATATGAGAGACATTCAAGACACATATGGAAGAAGGATTCTCTTTATTAACAATAATGAAAGATTTCAGATTACAACCCAATGCCTGAGATAAGGACTCCTCTACAACCAAAGGATTTTGAGTTCCACTACTCCAAATACTTCTGCATAAACTCCACCAGCATAACTTTGCTCTCCAAATGTATGTGATTAACACCCTCCCCAAGGCCTATATTTATACTTGGTGAAATAAGGCAGTTTCGAAGGTTGAGGAGGTTGAGACAGTTAAGGTGATTAAGGTTAAGTGCTTAACTAATCTCAAGTAATCGCGATTTTTTATTTTAAATGTCAAAGGAAGGTGTACGCAGGTATCAATACTAGCAACTCACGTATGACATGCAAGTTTCTCTAAGGGTAACCCGCATACAAATATGTATGCAAGATGCAATAACTGACACTCACATACAACACGCAAGTTGCATATAATAAGAGTCGCGTACAGGACTTGACATATTTAAAAGGTAAAAATAACCAGCTAGATGGATGATAAATGTAGTTATTAATAAGCCCATCTATAGTGTTTTGGGAAACCCTCAATCCATAAATGTCCTTTTGTGTGCCAACATAGCGAATGTCGGCACTCGGACGGAGAGGTGCCATTCAGGTGGATAATATATGCCCCCTAATGTGTGAGGTCAGAGGGAAGCGATGGCCGAAATACATTATAATTTTTATCTTTGGAGAACTCAGAAATCCAATGGAGCAGAGAGAGTACCTAAAACAAATACATAATAATGTCATATACAAAGTTACATCTGAGGATGCTATGTTCAATTTACTGGAACACTAGCTCCTTTACAATATTTGAGTACATCATATGATATGAGTATGAAACCACGTATATTACAAAGGTGGATCGAACCCACAATATACAATAATGATGAGTCTTAAAAGATCTGGAAGCTGTGTATATGAATAGAACATAATCTTGCACAACTTAGTCCATAGATGAGGAACTAAGGTCTTCATAAAGGATCCCGAAGAACCAGTACAATCCAAGCCATGTGAATAAGGGTAAGCTGAATTCGAACATGGAAAGGATTCAACAGTTTGTCAATCAATAGATGATAATTGACAACTGAAGCAAAGGAATTCACCAATGATGAAAGTGAATCCTGAGGTACAAACGTCAAAACTCTAGGTCTTCGTCATCAGGAAGTACTGAAACGGAAACATGATGTGATAAGGAAGGCAATAGATCCTCCAACAGATCACAAGAGTGACTAGGAACTGGGCAAAAGAAGGGAGACACAATAGATAATAGATATAACAATGATGGGATCAGGCTATAGATCAGACATTGGGTAAAGTCCTTGAACAATGAGCACGACACAGAGATGACCCAAGGCAGCGTTTAACTTATAGATAGAACAACTAGACCTATATGTCATGTAGGAGACATGATCAGATTCCCCAGGTATAATGGACAAGAGGAGGAGTAAGAAACTCAAAGTAATAGCTAAACGGAAAAGTAATCACTGAGACATGGATATTGGAAAAAACAAAGAGTTCTATGTTTAAGGAGGACATGCTGCCATTGCTGAAAACAAGAGAAAACTTCTTCCTTACCTTCCCTGTTAAATTTTAACGAGTCTAGGAAAGTGAACTCGGATCCCTCTTCATTTTTTAACAAGATTGAAGAGACTGGAAAATAATTCTTGATAGTGTCACTGATTCATGGATTTAATGAGCCCGAACTAGTACATGCTCAGTTGGTGTTTTCACATTTAGAGAGTCTGAAAACTCCAAAGAAGACTCCAGGGGGTCCTTTTTCATCCAATTTAGTCTCCTGAGGCCGAAAAATTATAAAACATACCATAGAAGAACTCTCTTAACTTCTGTAGAAGAAAAGGTGAACCTTTTTCGTACATAGTCAGGGAGGTCCGAAAAAGGTTAAATTACCACCTACCCAACGCTCCTTCCAAAACATCATAAAATAGCTTGAGTTTTACGAGTGTGAAGGAAAGCAAGATCACTCAGAAAGATCCATTTGGTTAGGAGAAATGGGGCTTACAACAATAAACTTGTTGCTTTGTTCTTAAGTGTTTAACAACATGACAAAGACACAAAGTACACTCGGAATATTTTTCATGTTTAGGTCCAAAGCACGAAAAAGAGAAAACTAAGCTCAAACTGGGTGTTCCTTTTCCGTAAATTTAGTCCCTCAGGTCCGGAAAAGTGATAAACCTATACCTAAGAATACTCTTCTCAATTCAAAAATAAAAGAGAGCAATCCTTTCTCGTATCATTCCGCATGGTTCGAGAAAGAGATAACCTACCACCAATGCGGATGTCTGTTCACATATTCTTAACGAGCTTGAACAGACGACTTAACTCGACAGTCAAGTCTATTTTGAAGGAGTCAGACCTGGGCCTAAAGAAACTCCATAAGGGTGGGGAGTCCTATAAATGGATAGCTTGTAAAAAGAGATTCAAAAGAAGCTCTATTTGGCGTGAAAAATAGCTAAGAGGATACCCCTAAACCTAAAACAGTTGTGATATGAGCACCAAAGGACAACATAGGCTTAGAAGAAGGATACTCATGAAAAAGGGTCCTATCCACGGAAGAACAATGGTAAAAAACAGGGAACTAATGGTTAATAATACCATAGTCCATGGCAAAAGGTTGATTGCTAAGGTTAATGTGGATTGAATAAAGGTGCCAAAATGTATTGGAAATAAAAAAACCACCCTATTGGAGCAACAACACTTTATAATATTGAAAAACCTGTTCCAAAGCACAAAGAAATAAGGTATTAGTTGAATGAATTTTCAAACTATAGAAAAAGACCCACTTAAAGAAATATAATTTCTATAAATAGTTGAAAATCAAAACAAAACTCACCATTTGAAACTTTGAGCCATAAAAAACAAGTTTGTCCTTCTACCTTTGTTCAATCATTGTGGACATTTGAACCGACGAAATTGAATTCCACAAGTTGCAGGTAAGCCTACACCCTGAGCTCTTCATTTTGATCCAAGCAATCATGAATTTTGAGTATTAATTCCATTATTAAAAGCATCCTAAAGAAGGCACGGCGCATACACAGGTTGAAAGGGTGAAGACTCGCGTACACGCGTTCTGTACGTGAGTTTCCTATATAGACAGTCGCGTACAGTACGCGACATGTCTAAATAGACAGTCGCGTGTGCTGCGTGAAGGACAAAAGGATAAAAATAGTCAAATTTTTTTGAATTTTTATATGGAATTATTGAATCAAATTACTTGTTTTGCTAGGTGAAAATATGGTTCTAGAATGGAGGGAAAGGGAGCATGAAATAATGGACCAAGCAGCGCTCCAAAGTGCGCCCACTATACATGCATTGTGAACAAGTGGGCTACTAAAATTCTTTTGCACATCGCCCATGCGAGCCAATGTCTGCATACTTGAGTTCATGGTAAATTATTGGGATCATGACTTGGGGATGTTCAACCTACAAGGTGAAACCTTGGAGATTACCACTGAGGACATGTATTTCATAACCGGTCTGTCACGTCGAGGAGCACCGGTTAACTTAGAGGGCACTGGCAGGGGCGGTGACCCCTTAAGTGTCTATAACTATATAGATGTATTTTGCACACCGGGTACTCAAAAGAGAGGGAGTTGCATACCTGTTGTACATATCAGTGACTTTACTCTACAGGTACTTGCTAGCACCATCATGAGGATTTCAGGATCCTCTTCTTTACATTTGGCTACACGGAACCAAATGAGGCTGGCAGTTGACTGTTTTCATGGTACTCTCTATGATTGGTGTTCGGGAGTTGTCCTTATCATGAAGAGACAATTGTCCAATTGCAAGAGAGGAAGGAGGAAAAAATTTGGTTATGCGAGCATAATAGTGGCATTTTTCTTCGAGAGAGTACCAGCATTGAGCCCTGCCATACCTCTGCTGGTCAGATCTCCACGCCAGCCGAGGCTAAGCAGGTGGGGAGACATCTTCCTCCATCAAGGAGGAGGAGACACAGTACATAGTGTATATGATGATGATTTCTATACCTGGTGGGAATGACAACGACCGACACTAGAGCAGTTTCCATATGCCAGTATGGACTTTCGAGGTGACCCAAACCTTGTCCTCCCTCCAGGAGGAGCATGGGGCGAGCTAGGTAAATAATTTTTAAATTTTATCATTTTTCAAATTTTTATGAATTTTAAAATTATAGATATATACATATGTACAAGTCTTAATCCTATAAATGTATGAAAATGCAGATATTGGACCGGTCCGCCCTGAAGGGCACCCATGCATGTTTTTTTATCCTGTCATAGGTGAAGACCCGGGACTGATCAGGGTTCTAGAGGAGAAGCTGGACAGGCTGACCCAAAGAGTACCTACCTTGCAGATAGACTCATATCCCGACTACCATACAGGAGTTCATAGTTGGAGTTCCACCGGTCTGGCTACGTCTATTAAGGCGAGTGGTCAGAGCGGTACTTGTATATATAGAGGTTGTGGAGGCTGCCGAAGCCGAGGAGGTTGAGGAAGCCAAGGTGCAGAGGGACCATGGGGACCAAGGTGGTCCTGCGTAGATTGAGGACATTTTGATGGACTACAATCCATATTTTTGTATTTTTTTGTATATAACGGGATCTGAGGATCAGACTTGACCTATCTATGGACAGATATTTTACATATATATATATTGTTGTTTGGTGATGGTTTATTTACAAATGTTTTTCATATGTTTGCTGTATATTTTTATAAAATGTGTGTGAGATGCCAATCTAAAATGTAATTAGCATATGCATCAGTCAATGAATTCTGGTTTCGTGGAATATGATTGAATGTAATAACCTCAAAAATGTCTTTCCAATAAATGAATTTGCATGAACTGATGTAATAAAATAGGATTCCGTACCTAATAAGCTCGATTGAGCTGGGAAACCACCAACTGAGAGTCCAAACGGACCTCAAGCTGGGTAATACCATATGACCAAGAATCCCATAGGAGCTCAATTATAGCCCTATACTCAACAACATTATTAGAAGTAGGACCTAAACAAGCGCCTCCCACGGCAACAAGCTGTCTTGAGGGAGAATAAATAACCCATGCTGCCGAAGCTAGGTTATAAGTGTGACCACAAGCGCCATCAACAAACCCTATATACCTTTCAGAAGACATCTACAACAACCAGCAGATAATATAAAAAACAAAACCGACAACCTAATGTACATAAAAATACATACAATAAAAATACAAGAAAAAGTGCTAAGCCTAAGCATAGTACTTCTTTAGGTAGAGCCCATTTCTAGGCTCAGGAAGCTTGTTCCCATCAAAATCAACTAACTCATATGCACCCTTACTCAATACTTTAGACACGACATAAGGTCCTAACCACATGGCCTTGAATTTTCCTACCCCCATGGGTTCTTTGTCTTGGTCCCAAAGCAAGACAAGTTCCCTCTCAGAGAAAATCGGAGGTTTGACCGATTTATCACACTGAGTTTTGACCCTATTTTTATGAGCTTGATTAGCAGTCAGCGCATCTCTACGCTATTCATCAAGGTGTTCTAAATGTACTAGACATTCCTCAAGCTCAGTCGTATCAGGTAACACATGAATGGCTATCTTTAGAGACGGGATTTCACACTCATTCGGAGTAACTGCTTCCACTCCATGAACGAGTTGGAAAGGGGAGAAACCCGTAGCAGTTTTTACGTTGGTTTGGTAGGCCCAAAGAGCAGGATATAGCATGATGTGCCAGTTAGAGTGGGCTGCATCAATTGTATGTATAAGGATAGTTTTTAAACTTTTGTTGACAGCCTCAACCTGACCGTTTTCCTGCGGATAGTACGAAGATGAATGTTCTTATCTGAATCCGAGCATAGTAGTCAGTTCCATCATCATGTTATTTTGAAAATGACTGCCATGGTCAGTGACAATCACTTTGGGTATACCAAACCATGCGATAATCTGATTGAACACAAAGAAAGCTGCTGTTTCCCCGTCGGCTTTAAAAGTAGGCATTGCCTCTGCCCATTTTGTAAAATAGTCAACAGCGACAATGATGTATTTATGCCCCCCAGCCGAGGCTTGGTTGCATGTCATGTAATCAATCCCCCATTTCATGAAGGGGCCTACTGAGACAATGGGAAATAATGGAACAGGATGTGACCGCATTTTCCTGGTGTAAAGCTGACATGGATGACAGCGCTTCACTGCTTCCACACAATCTTTAAAGATCGTGGGCCAGAAATAAATGGCATGTAATATCTTCTAGGCCGTTGCTAACCCAGATAAATGACCCCCACACGCTCTGCTATGGGAATCATTCAGGACAATCTCCGCTTCCTCATGGGTATGTCAACGACGCAAGACGGAATCTACCCCTCATCGATATAAGGTATCTCCTATAATGAGGTAGTTCTTCGCATGAAGGCATAATTTACGTCGTTCTTCCCTTGAGGAAGCTGCAGGGTACTTCAAAGTCTGGAGATATATAAGAATATCTCCATACCAAGGATCAGAGGTGGATATCAAGAATATGTGCTCATCTGGGAATAAGTCATCTTCAACCACTACATCTTCTTCAGTAGGAAATTCTACTATAAGTTCAGCAAAAACTAAGGACTTCTTAGACTTAGCGGACTGGAAATCCAAGTCAAACTCTTGGAGAATGACTATCCATTTGTTAAATTTTCCCCCAACAATCCGTTGGGATAAAACATATTGGAATGGATTCACATCCGCCACTACTATGGTGGTCCTCAGTAAAATGTAGTGACGTAACCTCTGCACAGCATAAACAACTGCTAAGGCTAATTTCTCAACGTGGGAGTATCTAAGTTCAGGTCCGGCCAAAGCACGGCTAAGATAATAAATGACATGCTCTACAATCTTATCATCCTCCTAGACTAGTACTACCCCAATGGTCGACTCCGACGCATCCATATATAATATAAAATCCCTAGAATAATATGGTGGACGTAATAAGGGTGCCGACAACAAATCTTTTTTCAATGCCTCAAAAGCAAGTTGTGCGGTCTCATCCCATACAAATGGGGTGTCCTGTTTGATCAGGCGCATGAAACCTTTAGTGATCTTGGCATAGTTAACAATAAAACGTCAAATAAAATTAGACTTTCCTTGCAGGATTTGAAGTTGCCTGAGGGAACGAGGAGGAGGCATATTTACAATGGCCTCAACTTTCAATGGATCCACCTGGATGCCTCTACTAGAGACAATGAACTCGATTAATCTTCCTAAATCGACACAGAATACACACTTGTGGGGATTCAAGCAAATTTTATAATGTGTGCATCTCTCAAATATCAACCATAAATGATCTGGATGTTGAATCCTCTTACAAGAATGTGTAGGCATATCATCAAGGTATGGTTCAAAAATGTCTTTAATGTCATGGAAAGAAAAGTTCATAGCCCGTTGAAAGGTTGCCCCAGCATTTTTCAATCCAAAAGGAATTTTCTTGTATGCGAAGGTACGCCAAGGAAAAATGAAAGCAGTTTTATGTTGGTCTTCTGGTTTTATTTGAATTTGATTGTATCTGGAGAAACCATCCATAAATGAAAACACCTCACTTCCCGCATAGGCATCTATGATCTGGTCTATAAATGGTGTGGGATAGTTGTCCTTAGGATAGGCTTTATTGAGGTCTCTAAATTCTGTATAGACGTGAATAGTCCCTTGCTTCTTATCAACAGGAACAGGGTTGGATACCCATCCAGTCAAAGCTATGGGATAGATAAAACCAGCCTTCAACAGCTTTTCAACTTTTGCCTTCGCAGCCGCCGCTTTGCGCGGGTTAACAGGTCTTAACTTTTGTCGAACTAGCTTGGCATCAGGATATGTTCGGATTTCATGTTCAACAATCAATGGATCTATGCCTGGAATCTCCTCATATGACCAGGCAAAGATATTGCAAAATTCCTTAAAAAGGGTAATATAGATGGCAATCTCTTTAGGAGAGAAATTTGCACCTATATATATGTTTTCCACGACATTAGGGTTCACAGAGATGTTAATAGGTATAGTGGCAGAAATATTTGCCATATTCCCCTCGGCAAACATTGCTTCCCTAGGCAAGGGATTGATAGGTATATTAACATCTTCTGACAATCTCAAATGAAACTCTTGATTTTCTATTCTTAGTAGTTCTGGAAGAAAATAGGATCGATGATGAAGATCCTCACAAATATTTGGCATGTCCACTCATGGCTTCTAGAATGGATTCATCAGAAGGTAAAACCATGTCTAAACAATCTATAGAGTGTGAAGAGTTTTCTGCCCATGCGGGCAAATACACTTCTTCAAGATCATCCGAGACTGTTAGAGGATCTAGAATGGGATCAACAGTGGCTTGAGTGATAGCTTGATAAGATACCTCCACTGCCGATAAGGGCACTTCCGGTTCATGAGGGGTTGGGAGAACCCAAGGACCAGTCCTATCGACAACCGTAGCTATGGACTTCCCCACAATGGTAGAACTGATATAATTAACCGGGGCTGGAAGATCAAATGTGCCCATCAGTGATGTGTACATTCTAGCCCCCAAGCTCTGTGCAGCAGGTTTGACCTAATCAACCAATGGCACAGTAGACTCATTAGACTCTAAACGAACTTTTCAGGTAAAATCAAGTTGATCAATAGTAACCAACTTGCCCTCATGTGGAAAAACCACTACACGAAAAATGGCCGACGCAATAGCGGACATCGCATAAGTCCAGTTCCTTACCAGAAGCAGATTGTATTCCAAAGGAGCATCAATCACTTCTACTTCAACAGACACTGCTTTTCCTACCAACTTAATTTCAAAAGCTGGTAGGATACCATGCGGACAGAAGGATCTTCCATCAAAAGCAGTAAGCAAAGTGTTTGATGGGACCAGCTCTGGGGATCCAAGAGCTTTCCAACAGGCCAAGGAAATAACACATGTAGAAGCACCCTCATCAACAACTGCCCTTCCAATGGTCTTATCACCATGGACGACATCTATTGATAAGGATACATGGTAAGGTAGGTGAATTTTAACATCAGATAAATGAAATTTCGCCATGAGACTCGATGAGTCCATGCTGCCTAAAGCTGTTAAGAGGGCATCCCGCTGAGTGGGACAACTCTGTAACACCTCTAAAGCTGACATTGCACACAGGGTTTGAGCTAAATATTCAACCACAGATTAGTTTGAAGCATCCCTAGCATTAGGGTTATGCAAGGTCTTCTTGAAGACACCTTTTGGTATCTTTGGCATAGTTTCAATAAGCTTCTCTATTGTAAGAGGGTTAGAAGTTTCACCTACAGCTTTACCCTTCTCAAGAGTCTCTTTCTCATAATTTTTATTCCTTGTCTGCAACAAAGTCGAAGATCGAACCATGTTGATATATTTTGGGTCAAGCACATTTTGAGTGCCCCCTACTACATTAAAAGCTGAAGCAGAGTTCTGTCCTTGGGGAAAAGGATCCTTCAGGACAGCCAGTTGTTGAGCTTTAAGCAGCTTCTGGGCTTGATCCATAAGGAGACAAAGGTGAGTAAGGTGGTCCTCATGGCACAACTTACACAGGAACTTGAACTTCTTCTTTTCTTTCTTGCCCCCATCATCATTTTTCATGGGCTTTTACTTGTTTTGATTTCCCTCTCCCTTCTTTCCTTTCTTTTTCTTCCCGCCGGGATGCTGATTTCCCTTCTATGAGGTTTGTGCAAAAACATTTGCACTCTAGGGGGAGGGGGAATCCTTTGTTGCCTCAGCCATAGACTTCTTAACAGATAACTGATGAAGTTGCTTAGCCAAATATTCTATGGTGGGAGAGTTAACGGACCCAACCACACCATCGGCATGGGGTCTAGGCTTAGGATTCTCCACATCGTGCATAGGCCTCGGTGCCTTAGGGATAATCTCATATAAGATCCCAGATTGTGAATAAATCAAATCCAGTTGCTGGGCCCTGAGAATGGCTTCTTCTTCATTCGTCACTTCTGAGGCGGATACGTCCTTAGATATGTAGGGCAACAGGGATTTAAGGAACCACTCTAAAAGGAACGCAGGAGGAATAGTGTCTTTTATAAGGGTCTTTTGTCTCCTCCACTCTTGGATGTGATCCAAGATGTGGGTAGCCTTATTCTTCCTAAAAGTAGACAAAAAGTCCGTTCCGAAATCATATCGGACCGACAGCTGAAAGTGGCTAAGAAATGCACTATCCAAGTCCCAGAAATTACTGAAAGTAGCAGAAGGCAATTAAATATACCATTTTTCCATAGTACCTGTTAAGGTTCTCTGGAATAGCCTCAACCTAACTGAATCTTCATTCAGTGAATTCGAAGAACACCATAAATGGAATGTGGTGGCATGAGCCCCAGGATATTCACCAACTTTTCCTTCGAACTTAGGGATGTTCGATGGCAATTTGGTGGGAATAGGTGGCCACAAGGGGTCATGCCTCACCGGGTCATTCATCAATTTTGACAAATATGGCAAGTTTAAAGTTTCCAGGAATGGAAGTTTGGGTCAAACTGGGGTAGTAAATGTGCCAGCCTGGGGATTAGAGGGACCTTCCCCCAAATGCCCATGGGTAAAAGTGGGGTTGCCCCCTGACACTGGTTGCGAAGTGGGTAGATTAATCTGAAACGAATTCCATCCGTAAGCCATAGGATTGTGTGTGGGAGGTGCAGTATAAGAAGTTCTGGCCATCCCCATAGAAACAGGGGTCTGAAAGATAGGAGTCAGTATCCCTCCGCTGAACAACGAAAAGGGAGAGCTCGTAAATGAAACCGAAATCAGAGTTTGGAAATTTTTCCCATAAGAAGTATGGTTCCCAAACTACACTCCTACATAGGAAGGTGATGGGCCTATGTATGGAGAGGATGGGGGAATGTGCCCCCCATTCCAAGGGAATCCTTAGACAAACATTGAGGATCCTACTGGACCGCTCTGGGTAGTATATGGAAAGGAAGAAGGAATAGTAGGTATACTGGGGATCCCAGTAACCATGTCACCAGAAGTACCTGCTAGGTTTGAGTGAACCGGTGGTTGAACCACCTGGCTCGCTGGAGTCAAAGGTGTAGAAGGTATACTAGATCTAGGGGAACTTATCGAGGGAGGTAGTACCCCTTCAACCGAAATGGCTGAGGTGAACACAAAAGGAATTTCTTCTGGAGAAGACATAATCCTACCCACAAGGACACCTAACACAGGTGAATCAAAAGTTCTAACCTGAACAATCACATGATCGTTTAAATCAGTCAAGGGGGTGTTAAAATTCCTTGCAAACGCATCAGTCTGCAAGTCTTCTATCTCAACTATATCAAGATCAAAACGGTTAGCTATAAGTTCTAGTTCACCTAGAACTTCACTTATCCCTACCGGCTCAAATGAACCGTCAGTGTCCAATCTCCGCCTTTGGGGTGGAGGTGGAGGCTCCAATGTGACGAGAGGAGGAAGGTTTCTTAACCTTCTTGACCTTCTAATAGGTTGGTCCTCCATGATTGAAAATTTGACAAATCACACCCTAAGGCCAACTAAACACAGGCAAAACCACAGAGCATACACTATAAAAATCCTAAAGCCTCAAACAATCAAACAAGGGTGAAAGATGTACTTTCCCGAAGAAATCTAATGAACGATTACTTGGCGTCCTTGAAGTGGTTCTTAGGCACAAGTAGAGGAATCACCCAACCACCCTCCTACACTTACAACAAGGGTTACCTTCCAAGCCCGTTCAAGGTGAACCAGAAATAGCCTTCCGATTTACCTAGGTATGAACCCTAAATGTCAAGATACTAAAGGCTACCTTAGCTACACCAACATTTTGGGGGGACAGTCACAAGCCTAACTTGTACGCATGGGTAGGGTAGTTGAGCCCGAAACTTTGTCTAGGATAGAATCCCCAGATGCATAAAAGTGCTGATTTACGTTTTGACAAGGAATCAGAGGGTTATCTCCTTAGTCCATGCCTCCACGTGGCCTCGTGCTTGTGGAAATTGAACCCAGTGATAGAATAATTTTACTCACAACAATTATCAATTGATCATGCAAAATCACTCACAAAAGAGACTGAAAATGGAGCTGAACACTAAACTGTATTAACTCAGTGTACAATAGCCAACCCTGTAACATAATAGGTTGCTGCATTAAATAATTACATAGGATATTCAAATGCATGAGGAGGCAATTCGAATCTAGTCAAAAGCAGGCTTACTAAGATTAAGCAATTCCCCCATAGGTGCATAAAGTAGTTTCCAAATCAGTCATGGAGCTCACGAATTGGAAAAATCACTTAGGCAAGCTAAAGAGTGATGGAATGAAAAATCATACATGCTTTTCAAAGGAGAAAAGAGTGGAGGATGTGTAGGACAAAAAACTAGTCAACCTCACCTAGTCAAGCTTTTCCATTTTCCTTAAAACACTGAAAAAGCAGGCAATAAAGTAGAAAAAAGCAGAAGGGCGCTCAAGAGGCCAGGAATAAAGCAAATTTGATTCCTTGAGGTTTCCCAAGTGCTACATGAGTCAAATAAGGCAAGTTTGACCACTATGGATAGGTAAATGACAACTTGCATAAGGTGGGACACATGAACTAGGAAAATAAGACAAAAATAGTTAAATTAATGTCTAAGGTAGCTAACTATGGGTTGATTATTCTAACACCCCCCCTTAAGCCTGGATT
>LPNX010479276.1:1003335-1052638 GCA_001517045.1 Pseudotsuga menziesii | reverse complement strand
CTCCCATTGCTTTGAGGCTGCAATGGCTAAGGCTAGCCTGATGGAGTCCATCTTTGCCACTGGTGCAAAGGTCTCATTGTAATATATGCCATGAACCTGTAAGTAGCCCTTGGCTACCAATCTGGCCTTGTACTTCAGATGTGAACCATCAGCAGAAAATTTGGTCTTGTAGACCCACTTACACTGAACTAACTTCCTCCCTGGGGGAAGATCCACTAGCTCCCATGTGTTGCTTTTCTGGAGTGAGCTGAACTCTTCCTTCATGGATGCTTGCCATCTTGGATCTCCTGATGCTTCTTCATATGTTTGAGGATTTTATTCCACCACCAAATATAATTTCTCAGCAAACATAGGATCCTTCATGCACAGACCACTCTCAAATTGAGATCTAGTCCTCCTTGGGTCATTGGGATCCCCATCTAGCTCTCCTGCTGCATGTAGTGTATTGGATGCCCATTTTGGCCTTGTAGGGATGTTAGGGTCTGCAATAAACTCATCACTATCAGACATATCAGAATCAGCATGTTCAACAAACTCTTCACTTACTTTCAGAGGTTCAGGTGGTGAAGAGGTTTCTCCAACTTCTACTGCTGCAAGGGGTTCTTCTTGAAACTGAACACACCTTTCAATGAAGGATTTGTTTGTGCTCAAATTTATCAGCTTGTACCCTTTTGAATCTTTAAAGTACCCAACAAATAGGCACTCTTGGCTTTGGGGCTGCAAAGCCTTTCTCTTTTCTGTTGGAATTTTAGCCCAAGCCCTTGAGCCAAAAATCCCGAAATGGGTCACATCTGGCTTGTGCCCACTCCATGCTTCGAAAGGAGTCATACCATCAAGCTGTTTATGAGGCACCCTATTCTGGATATAGGCTGCATAGTTTATAGCTTCGGCCCAGTACTTTGGTGGCAAATTTTTGGCCTCCATCATGCATGTTGCCATCTCCTTCAGTGATCTGTTCTTCCTCTCAGCAACACCATTCTGTTGTGGTGTGTAAGGGATAGAATGCTGCATCTGAATACCTACATCTGTACAATAATTAATAAACTCAGACTTGACATACTCACCACCATTGTCAGATCTAAGGACCTTGAGTTTCCTCCCAGACTGGTTTTCAACCAAAGCCTTAAAGACTTTGAAGAGGCCAAAAACTTCAGACTTGTGTTTCAGGAAGTAAACCCAGCAATACCTAGAAAAGTCATCTATGAAAGTCAATGCATATTTGTCCTGACTCATGGACATATGAGGGAATGGGCCAGTAACATCACTGTGGATCAGCTCGAGGCGTGCAGAGGTTCTCTCATGACTAGCTCTCTCAAATTTATGCTCTGGGTGTTTTCCTAGGATACAACCTTGGAAGACTCCTTTGGAAAATATTATCTTGGGAAACCCTATGACCATCTCTTTTTCACTAAGATAAGAAAGATACTTGTAATTTAGGTGGCCAAATCTTTCATGCCAAATCTTGCTTGTCTCATTAGCATGAATCATAAGAGTAGAGGGGTTTGAGTAGGGTAGGAAGTGTGAGAACATGTATACCTTTTGAGCATGATTTGCAACTCCTTTTGCAATGACTTTACCACTTTAGATCTCTATGATCTCAACTTCATCAGGGGAGAATATGACTTTCTTTGGAGACCCAGTGTGAGTCATTTGGTACACTGATAAGAGGTTGGAGGCAAGACCAGGAACATACAACACATTGCTGAACTGACCATGATCAAGATCAATCCTCCCTTTTCCCAAACTTTCAATGAGAGAGTCATCTCCCAGTACTATAGGTGGTCCCTTCGACATGTCAAGTGAGGAGAATGCATCCTTGGTCAAAACCATGTGTCTTGAAGCTCCAGAATCAATGATAAAACTGGGTGAGCTTGATGTGCCAGCAACCAATGCATGAACTCTCTCTCTATCATCTGAACTTGATCCTCCTTCTCTCTTCTTTGAGCTGTCTGGAAGGGAGATGCCATTTTTCTCTAGGATTTCGGTCAGCATGTCTATTTGCTTCTTCATACAAGAGCTTTCAATGTGATTTCCCTTATTGCAGTATGCGCACTTGCTCATTTCTCCTTTGTTTTTCTTCTTCTGGTAGTTCTTCTTGGAACCTTGTGGCTCCTCTGGAGACTTGTTCTTGTCTCTCTTTTGCTCAAATGGATTTTTAGCTTTCTTTTTGCTTTTTGAATCCACCTTCGAATCTTCAGCAACCAGAGATTGGTCTTTGGATGGTTTGATGGTGCCCATCATCACCAGCTTGTCTGGTTCTTGTGTGAGAGATTCCATGAAATCTGCAAGACTAGGCATCTTCCAGGTTCGAGCTGTCAACTTTGTGGCATAGAAGGTCAAAACAAACACTGAATAGTCAGGGCCAAGCTTCAAGAGAATGGCCAAGACTAGCTGGTCATCTCTCTTTTTGATCCCACATTGTTTTAGCTGCAAAACAAGTGCTTTGAACTTGGAGAAATAGAGTTGCAGAGATTCAAAGCTATTGGGACTCAAGGAGATCAGTTCATTTTCAATTTGATGTCCCCTCATCTCATCTATATTTCCAAAAAGATCAGTAAGCTTCTCCCATACTTCATTCGGTGATGTCAATCCATCAAGATGGAAAAGGAGGTCTCTGGAAATACTCAGACACAAGAGACCATAGGCCTCATCCCTCCTGTTGTGCCATTTTATCTTCTCTACAGCTGCATTGGGCTCTACTTCTGTTGCCATAGTCACCCTGTAGAGGACTTTTTCTCTCAACAGTATCTCCATCTCTGCTTTCCATTCAAAGAAATTGAAGGGAGTCAAGATGATCTTCTGAAATTGATCCATAGCTTAGAAATTGTCCCAGCTGTCAGTAGAAGGCTCCCAGTCACTGATGTCGAACCTGCAAAATAATTTCGAAGGAGAGAAATCGATCTACAATGGCTCTGATACCATGTGCAAATTGAACCCAGTGATAGAAAAATTTTACTCACAACAATTATCAATTGATCATGCAAAATCACTCACAAAAGAGACTGAAAATGGAGCTAAACACTAAAATGTATTAACTCAGTGTACAATAGCCAACCCTGTAACATAATAGGTTGCTGCATTAAATAATTACATAGGAGATTCGAATGCATGAGGAGGCAATTCAAATCTAGTCAAAAGAAGGCTTACTAAAATTAAGTAATTCCCTCATAGGTGCATAAAGTAGTTTCCAAATCAGTCATGGAGCTCACGAATTGCAAAAAGCACTTAGGCAAGCTAAAGAGTGATGGAATGACAACTCATACATGCTTTTCAAAGGAGAAAAGAGTGGAGGATGTGTAGGACAAAAAACTAGTCAACCTCACATAGTCAAGCTTTTCCATTTTCCTTAAAACACTGAAAAAGCAAGCAATAAAGCAGAAAAAAGCAGAAGGGCACTTACGAGGCCAGGAATAAAGCAGATTTGATTCCTTGAGGTTTCCCAAGCACTACATGAGTCAAATAAGGCAAGTTTGACCACTATGGATAGGTAAATGACAACTTGCATAAGGTGGGACACATGAACTAGGCAAATAAGACAAAAATAGTTAAATTAATGTCTAAGGTATCTAACTATGGGTTGATTATTCTAACAGTGCTTGACTCCCGTTTGAGAGGAGCTTCCCATATACAATCGATAAATTCAAGGATTTACCTAAAGAAAGGTCCACTATGTCTGAATTTTAAAACTTATGGGAAGTTACACTTCCTATCCCACAAGTCTAGCCTAAGCTAGTAGGTGAAAGGTCCCTAAAAACAAAAAATTACTAGTAAATTTTAATTATTGCGTTCATTTTAAAGGGTTGTTTCTTACTCAAAAGGAAATGGAGTGATGTACTTATGGTGTTTTTGACTCTATAAGAAATAAATAAAAGTAAAGGTGTATTTTTTAAGCAAATTACCACTATTTAAGCAAAAAAAAAAAATTGTTGTAAATATATTTTGATGAACTAATGCAAACGATAAAATAAACAAAGCCTATATTTTTTGTAGTTTTTGAGATTATATTTTAAAACTGAAATGAAAACTACTTATGCAAAAGCAAATGCAAAAGCTTGACAATGTTTTTCTTTTCACTTTTTAAAATTGCTCAAACTCTACCATGCACATAAAATGCACAAAACTTGAGTATACTTGGATCTAACCAACTATATAAACAAACAAACTGAAGTAAAACAGGCTAAAAGAACCAAGAATCAGCCAACAAAGGGAGACTAGGAACCCTAGTTGGGGTGCACACAATGACAAAAGATCACTGTAAACTCATAAAGGTAAGTGAAAAACCAACCATCATCAAAAGATAGACTGGAAAAAAAATGCCCAAGACCCTGATCACTGATTCGGACAGAGACACTTCAACCTATAACCCAACATTCCAAGCTACTTCAGCATGCAAACAGAAAACAATCCAAGCAAAAGAAACCCAAGGGCTTTACGAAAAAATCACAAAGTGTGGTCACTAAAGGTCTTCAGACAAACAACATAGTATTCATAAAGAAATCCAACTAACAAACATGAATTACACAAAGAGAGGGACAAGCAAACCCAATCCTAAAAAATCCCTATTTCCAGGCTTGTACGCAACTACGTATAAGGGAAACTCATGTATTGTACGCGACTGTCCAAGAGAGCAACCCGCGTATGCAAACCTCTGTACATGACTGTGCAGAAAAGCAACCCGCGTACAGGTACAAATTTTTTCTAAAAAAATAAGAAAAATCCACAAGACTTTCAAACACTGTGATAAGTATGAACCAGGATAAAAGACCACACACAAAATTCAAAGCAAAGACTGGTCAGGGGTGACAGAAACAACCTACAGCAGTCTGGGATCCCTTGCGGAGTCACCAGTTCTATTGTATAGGAATAAACACCTTATAACTGAAGGTCTGGGGTTACCAACATACTCATGAAACTTGCAGGAAATTGACTCTAGAGTGTAGTAAAGGAAATAGGAGGATAGAAAAGACTGACCCGATACATGACGGTTGATCCTAGATTGTCCTCTTCCGCTCTGCTTCTCCTCCAAAGCCTTCAGGGATGCTTCTCCTTCACCTATCAAAAGTCAATCCTCTAAATACAAGATGATACATATATATAAACAGGTTAGATAAATCATATACAGAGTGCTGAAACATAAATATTTATCAAACCACAATATATGAGAGACATTCAAGACACATATGGAAGAAGGATTCTCTTTATTAACAATAATGAAAGAGTTTAGATTACAACCCAACGCTTGAGACATGGACTCCTCTGCAACCAAAGGATTCTGAGTTCTACTACTCCAAATACTTCTACATAAACTCCACCAGCATAACTTTGCTCTCCAAATGTATGTGATTAACACCCTCCCCAAGGCCTGTATTTATACTTGGTGAAATAAGGCAGTTTCGAAGGTTGAGGAGGTTGAAACCGTTAAGGTGATTAAGATTAAGTGCTTAACTAATCTCAAGTAATCATGATTTTTTATTTTAAATGTCAAAGGAAGGTGTACGCAGGTATCAATACTGGCAACTCGTGTATGACATGTGAGTTGCTCTAAGGGTAACCCACGTACAAATCTGTACACAAGATGCAATAAACGACACTCGTGTACAACACACAAGTTGCATATAAGAAGAGTCGTGTATAGGACTTGACATATTTAAAAGGTAAAAATAACCAGCTAGATGGATGATACATGTAGTTCTTAATAAGCCCATCTATAGTGTTTTGGGCAACCCTCAATCCATAAATGTCCTTTTGTGTGCCAACATAGCGAATGTCGGCACTCGGATGGAGAGGTGCCATTCAGGTGGATAACAACAAGGAGTATTGATCATGAAAACTACACTCAAAGGAAACAATGCGGTGGACAATGGATATAAGAAGGAATCTAAGGTGTAGACTCAACGTTCACGTATCCACTAACACCCCCGTGAGGGAGACCGCCAATTTAAATACTAAGTGAAGGGAATAAAAATCCTCCATAAATGGAGTAGAGGATGGAATATGACCATTCTCAAATCCATGAGCACGGTAAGGTGATATGATGCCCCCAAGTACAACACTAGGGTTTGTACTAGGACCAAGGATAAATGACAGGATACCAGGCATGCCGAAAATAAAAGGATCCAAACTCAAGAGATCATAAATATACTCAAATAACCATGATCCCAAAGGATAACTAGAGCAAAAAGAGCACACTCTTAATAAAATCTACAGCCAAAATACAAGCAAACCAAGGGGAAGATATGCGAGCTCTCAAATGCAGTAGGTATGTCTCACCTAGGAGATGCTCAAAAATCCCATACACTACAAGTGGAGGTATGTAACCAATTATAGTGGCCCTCAGCTTCAATGCATATAGAGACTATGCTGTTTGACCCCTACCTAGCCAGGACACCTGCAAAATAACCTCTGCAAATACCCCCTCGATAAACTAGGTAAGGCAACTAAGGTCACCTCAATATAACCAATGCTTAGGCGGACAGTCACAGGTGGGATCAACCGTATGTGAAGGGTATCAAATCCTGAAACTCTTGAAAGAGCCCCCATATACGAATACGATCCCAGAAATATGTTCGGTGCTCACAAAAGTGACCTAGGGCTATCCCAATCACAATCATGTGCACTGCCTCATTCTTAACTCCTGTGTAAGAGGAGCCTCCTGGGAAACACTAATTATACCAAGGATTTCACACTCTCGCCTAGATAGACACCTAATTGTTGTTGTTTAGTGGTCTTGGAGAATTGAGTTACAATGAACTATTCCAAGACCCTAACACCTGATCTTGTTGATGCACCCTATAAAAGAAAAGAGTGTAATACATTTTATTAAGCATTGATTTTAATTGGCTATGATTACTCAAAGGGAAACAACCATGCAACCAATGGTATTATGAATCAACAGTGAAATAAATATGCACACCATAACAAACAATGCCAAGTGCAATCATTCCTATATGAAATCCTAAATAAAACTCTCATCCAAGCAATCCAATGCAAGTACCTCCTTAAATCCATATCTAAGATGCAACTAAGAGTGCAACTATTTTGTATTTTTCAATATAAAAGAATGAAAAATGCAATAAAAATCATTTAAAACTCTCAGTCTCTGCAGCAAGTATAAAACACAAGCCTAGCAAGACACCAAGACAAAAAGAGTAATGCACTAATGGCAAAACAAAAAGATAAATGACTAAAACTACTTTCAAAGAAAAATCAATGAAAATGCGGTCTCTAGTCGACAACATCAAAACCAAGGAAGACCCAACCACACTCACAACCCACCCAAAAACTTCCCACAACATCAAACTCAACCAAAAGGGAGGATGTACATGACTGTATAAAGAACAACAATGTATGTACGCGACTTTTGGCCAAAAAACGGTGTATGTACGTGACTTTTAGCCAAAAACCTGCACATACAAAGAAGATAGTGGTAAAAAGCAGGCCAAGAGTCAAAGAAATATAAGGGAGTGTCAATGGATGAACATACTACTAAATGCAACACATAAATGAGGAGAAACAAAGAGCAAGTCAAGAATATCAAGCACATTGTTCCCCCAACCCCAAAGAAAAAACAACTAGGAACCTCCTCAGTAGGGTCGCCAATTCTGTTACAGAGAGAAACTTCCTATGGATTGGGGTGTACCACAACAGATAGCTAGACACGAGAAATCAATCGCTTCCCAATATGAAAGAGAAACAAAACATCTAACACTAAGGGACCTCGAATCATACCTTATTATGGATGGTTGAAGTAGATCCCTGTTGAGCTTTTTCCAATCCCGCTTGCGCTAAAATTTTTCTCTCAACAACAACAAACAAGACAAGCATGTTGTATGATATGGTGTTAGATCTACTCTAGAATAATCAACAATGTATAAGTAATTAAACATATCCATGGATTCAATATTTACATTCAATTGCATATTATTGGACAGGAAAATATATTTATATTAATCAAATCAGAGATTACACAAGTGACAACCTCTGTCGGCATGTCTATGAACTAGAGAAACTGAGTCCTCCACCACCTCAATCCTCCATATCTCAATAGCAAGCTCACAAGAAAGGGCAAGCTTGGGAAGAAAACAAAGTGCTCTAAAGGTACAAAGGGATGCAGACTCAAGTATATGCAAGCTATGGCAACACTAGACTATAGTTTCGTTTCTCTTCAATTCCTCCTTTTCAATGTATCCAAGGGGTTCCTTATATATCACTCCAAAGGGGTAATGGAGGGTCGAATCCGAGTGATCTCAAGGAATAAGGAAGGCCAAGAGTCAGGATCTTCGGACTCATCCAAGGAAAAATCCAAAATTGTTTGGATTTATGCACACATCCCGATGTACGTGGGTTTGAGGTCAAAAGTTGCATGTACACGTGAGTATGGATTTAAAAGTCATGTAAAACAATAAACATGAGTTTTTAGGGATGATCTTGGAAACATCAAAGTATAATATCAGTACATGGGGTCTAAAGAGTCTGCAGAGGTATAGGGAAGGCCATAAATATGTGATCAACCATGTGTGGTAAACTCAGCTATAACAACCATGTTAAATTCGTGAACCATTGATCTACATGGAAATATGAAAGCTGTAGGAAGGGAATTATGCAGTGGAATAATAAAATAGAATGTACACTGAATAGGAAATTCATGCCACAAATTTCATATAAATCGAACAAGAATTTCTCAGACAATCACAACATTAATATTCATTCATTAATCAATAATACAATGATTATACAATAAATAGAATTCTAATGCTAAATATAGGATTCGAATCTATTAGTTTTAATTGACTGATTACCTAACTCAGTGTGTTTAAATCACTGCTGGAGCTCACTACTCTAACTCCAGATGTCTAATTTATTCTACAATCAGTTAACTGATGAGGTAGGTGGGAAAAAGGTGTCACTCTCCCTGCATGCATCCAAAAATAGCGCTACGCTAACTGAAAGTGATCTAACTGATTGTAACTGGAGGTTAACTCAACATAACTGCTTACCTACCAAAACCAACTAATGGAGGATGTTGGTGGCACTCAAAGTGGGATCCTATAATGTAGGTATTAGTCTCAGAGGAACATAAACTCGCATGCACATGCAAGAAGTGCAAGACAACCTCTATGTGTGTCCCCCACACTCTAGTACAATAATAATTGCCCCCTAAGTTAGGAAAATACACCAAATAGACTATATTGGACAAAGGAGGATTAATTAATCCTAACATGAAGTGCGTGGGGTATTTATCCTTAGGGAATTCCTTATTCAAGTCCTAAAATTCAGTACATACTAGAATAACACCTTTCTTTTTATCAACTAGAATTGGATTTGAAACTCATTCCTTCATTGCGATAGGATAGATGAACCCAACCTTTAAGGGATTTTCTACTTCAAATTTAACAATTGTTGCATGCCTTGAATTGAATGGATGAATATTTTGTTGAACATGTTTGACATTAGGGTATGTTTTAATCTCATGTTCCATAATGGAAGGGTCAATGCCTGGAATCTCCTCATATAGAGAGGTAAAAACGTTGCAAAATTATTTGAATAGATTGGTACAAATGCAAACTTCTTCAGAAGAAAAGTTCACATCGATAAATATGTTTTCCATGACATTAGGGTTGGTATATAAGATGATTGACATCATTTCCAACATGTTGTCCTTATTTCCTTTAGCAAAAAATCCTTCTTTAGCTAAAGGGTTAATGGGATTATCAACATTTCCACAGAGTCTCACATGGAACTCTTCATTCTCTATCCTACTCAGATCTGGAAGAAAGTAGGATATATGATGAATATACTCCTAAGGTTTCTCAATTCCTACCATCGCTTCCACAATGGCTTCGTCAAAAGGTAAAACTATATCTATGGAGTTAGAATAATGAATGGATCTCATAGCCCATGCAGGCATGTAATCAACATCCAACTCCTTGGATATTGAAGGAGTAGAGATGTAATCCATGACAGTTTCTTGAAGATATTGATAAGCAATTTCTATTGCAAAAAAATGAACCACAGGTTGAGAATGAGTTGTAATATCCAAGGATCATTTCTATTATAGATTGCAAAGAAATTCATAGATATTGAAACAATGTTCTCAATTCTAGCTGAATCAATGTATTTAATGGGTGCAGGAAAATCAAATGTTCCCATAAGAGATGAATACATCCCTACTCCTAGGTTCTCACTAGATGTGCTTTCTTGATCAATCATTGAAATGTTTAATTTTGAAGAGGCATTGTTGCTTTTCTAGGTGAAATACAATTGGTTAACAATGAAAATATGTCCCTCATGAGGAAACATTAACACCTGAAAAATGGATGATGGAATTTACTACATAACACAAGTCAAAATTCTTCCTATTTACAGGTTATAATCCAAACGAGCGTCCACTACCTCAACCTCTACTAAAACTAATTTCCATGCTATCTTGATATCAAAAGAAGTAAATATCCCATGAGGATGGATATATATTCCATTGAAAGTTGTAAGTAGATTTCTAGAAAGAACCATCTCAAGAGAGCCTATGGCTCACCAACAAGAAATATCCATAACTCAAGTAGATGCACCTTCATCTATAATGGTTCATCCAATAATCTTATAATCATGGACTACTTTGATTTGAAAGGGAACATGATATGGAAAATGGGGTTTGACGTTAGAATTGTCAAACTTCACCATCAACCTTGTGGAATCAAGACTTATTTAAGCTGCCAAAACTACATTAAGTTGCGAAGGATAAATTCGCAAGACTTCCAAGCGAGACATTGCACATGGTGTTTGGGATAAATTTTCCACAATATAATAGTTGGGAGTAGCCCTAACATTAGGTTTATGTGAAGCCCTCTTGTAGACACCTTTCAGTATATTTGGAAATGGGTTGGTCGGCTTCTCAATATGAAGAGGAGCTGGCATTTCAGGAATCTTTTTATCTTTCTTTGACGATTTTGGGTTATATTTATTGTTTTTGGTTTGCAATAAAGTGTGTTAGTGAGCCATGTTAATGTATGAATAATCAGATGACGAGGTACTTTGGGTTCCTCCAGTAGTGTTAGATCTTCCAAAAGCTGTATTTTTTACTTTAGGAAGAGGATCCTTTAGGACGACATGTTATTTTTGTTGCAACAACTTCAGGGCTTGTTCCATCAGAGGGCATTGGTAGTTCAAGTGATCTTCACTACAAATATTACAAGGGAATTTAACTTTCCTCTTTTATCCCCCTCACTCAGAATTATTAGTGTGTAAGTTTTAAACCCATGCAAAGAAGCGAATCATGTAAATTCTTTTAAGAAAAACAAAGATTACACCACAACATTCACACATAAACACATATATTTACCTTGGAAACCCTTAACCAGGGAAACCAACAAACCTTAGAGCCACACCTCTTATTTTGTCATTCTCATTATGAATAAATCACAATACAATATAGGTATTATGTATCCTCCAATATCCTAATCCATTAAACCATATTCTAAAATAGACCCCAATCCCTTAATTGGGATTAAATTACATTTTTTAGAAAATTCCCCCAAAATATCCAAAAACAACAAAAAAATTTGGGCTCACTATGCTCATAGTGAAAATGGCTTGATGACCATTTCTGACATCGAAAATGACCTAATGACCATTTTCAAATGGAAACAGGCCTCTCGACCTATTTCCTTGAAGGTGATGATAGGGATCGTCAGACGCAATGCTAACAGGAACACACCTCCTCCACGCACACATGTAAATAATATAACATATACTCAACATTCTCCCACTTATTGTTTTATTTGCATATAAATGAGTCATGTACTTATAAATTCATAGGTTTAGGGCATCAATTCCCATATATTCTCTACACCAAGAGAACTTCTTGGTATTGACAGACTTTGTTAATCAGTCTACAACATTTTTCAAGGTGTCAACCTTTTCCAGCAACACTTTATTGTATTCAACCATCTCACAAAGTGATATTGCATATCAATATGCTTTGTTTTAGCATGGTAAGCATGGTTCTTTACCAGGAAGATTGCAGTTTGGCTCTCACAATCTAACCTTATATCTTTATGTACAAAATCAATACCTAAACACAATATTTGTAACTGTACAACTTTTCTTGCCTGAGTGGCTACCATGTATTCAACTTTTGTAGTTGAGAGTGAAACTACAACATGTCTCTTTCTCATCCAATTGATAGCTGCTCCAAATAGGTTAAACACTATTGGAGGAGCTAGTCAATGAGCTGACTAGTTGAATAGTCAACTAATTAGAGATTAGGTTGGCCACATAAAGTCGTGCCGGTTGACCGAACCGACAGGTAGTTATTTGTAACTGTTTATAATCATATATATTAGTTTGTTGAGCCAGATGAGAACTTGGTTCAGTTTTGTGTATGCATGGACCCTCATGTTATAATATAATCTGTTACTTCCTTACCTATATTCTTGTCTCGTGTCTGTTATGTTTATATGCTTCTATGTGTATTATTGGTAACCCTCTGTGATCTGTGAGATTACAAAATTGGTACCATTTCTAGTAGTACATATACGAACGTAATGACCATAAGATGATGATATCAGAATAGGATATTAAGAACTGGTGGGGGCATAAGATAGAAAATTATCTGCAGAACTATGCAAGGAGAAACAAATTGACCATTACTCAGGCGAAGAAGAAATTCTTCACTAAAACACATGATAATTTTGTAGAATCGGTACCTCAGCTTTTGAAAAAACTTATGGATGAAAAATCCGAAAGCAACTAAGGACCAAGAGCTACTGGAGAAACTGATCTGAGGTGGACAAACAAACTTTTTGGAGTGGTTTGAAAAGATCACAAATGAATTCTATGAGGAACAAGTCATGGAATAAAGAAATTCAGTCGAAAGCGTTCAGAAAAGGTTTTATATAGACCTCATCGAGTATTTCCTTTGCTCCTTACCGACCCTTTTGTTCAAATTCCTAATAGAAAAGGGAGTGGTCCATATCGTAGAACCTCGTTCGTCACTACGCAAACCACCACCAAATTCTAACTAGGTGGAGAAACATAAGAGGTGGGAAAAAATCATTGCCAAAAGGAAGTGGGAGTACTTCCTAAGCAAATAAACAAAACTATTCGAGCTTTCTAAAGAATCGGGTAGGCTAGGGGGGGGGTAGCCAAGCATATGTCACTACAACAAATCATGGAATTAGCGTCCCTTTTTAGTGTAATTTTTTTTACATTGAGTGGTAAAACTAGACGCTAAATGGGACGCGTCATGGAAAAACTTAAAGCATCTCAAAAAACATCTTTTTTTGCTTCCTAGATAGCATCCTTTATGATGTCCAAAATAGCTTCTATTTTTTTTCTTCCAAAATAGCATCCATCTTTGCTTCCTAAACAACATAGAGGTTTGCTTCCTAAATAATGTCATATTTTGCTTCCTAGCAAGTGTTCACTTTTGCTTCTTAAATGACATACCCATTAGCACCATATTTGCATCCTTAATAGCACCATGTTAGCATCCAATATTGCATCCATTATTGCTACCACTTTAGCATCCCATTTTGCACCATGTTTTACTTCCAAATATGTGCCAATTTTTTCTTCCAAATTTTCACCAATTTTTGCTTCCTTTTTTGCATCATGTTTTGCTACCAAAATGACGCCAACTATTTCTTCTATTGTTGCACCATATTTTTCTTCCTATGTAGTGCCATTTTTTGCATCCAAAGCAATGTCTTATTTTGCTACCATATCAATGCCATGTTTGGCTTCATCATTAGCACCACGCGTTGCATCCTTTTTAATGCCTAGTTTCATGTCTTATTTTGCTAACATATCAACTCCATGTTTGGATTCATCATTACCGCCATGTGTTGCATCCTTTTTAATGCCCAGTTTCACATCTCTCATTTTTTGGTCACTATTTTAGTCACTTTTAGCAATTTTATATACAAATTTTGGTTATTTTGTTTGGTCACATATCTCTCATTGTTTGGTCACTTATCTTTGAGTTTTTGGTTAAAAATTTAGTTTTTTTTAACCGGTATTATAATATCATTAGGGAATGGAGGAATCGAACCACCAACCTCCTACTTGCAAGGCAGGCGCTCTTCCATTGAGCTAACACCATTTAAGAATTTGGGAACCTAACTTCCTCTATAATGGTAAAAAAGATCAATACACAACTTTGAGTATCTAATGGTTGGCAAAGGATGATATATTGTATAAGTTCACTCTATATGATCAAGCAGGTTAGGAAATCCATAGACATTTTCTAGGAATTTTGTACAAAACTCAAGAAGTTGGCTTAATGGGATTGCAAAAATCACTATTCCCTAGCAACTGTAAGTGTACCACTATATGAGACCTATCAACAACAATTATCTTAGAGTGGATGCCAAGGATATAGTAAATAAGCATGATCATCCTAGAGCCATGTATAAGTGGAGAAATGAGGATAATCAAAAGAGGATGACAACCCAATAGTTGGTGCTTCACATGGATTCTATCCACCGTGGGATGAGAGAAGTTCCTTCTTCCATCAACTAATGAGTATCCACAAGGAAAAATGGTTAGGATATATTGTGATGCCAATTCATTATGTTTATTCACTTCCCAGGGTGATGTTGCAGTGCTTACACTGGGAGATCTACATGATCCCAAACATCATTGGATATAAGCATATTCATGGGGCCATAGAGTATAGGATGAGGCTATATTTTTATCTTTTTCTTTGGAATACCATGCATGATTTGAAACACTGGGAGAAGGAATAGAATCAGATATACTTAACAAACTACAATCATGATAGGGCATAGGACTCTACTCAATAGTCATTATGCAGATGTTGGAAATGGGTATAACTTCCTAAGGACTATGAACAAAATCCATTTAAATATGAATGCAAAACCTTCCATGTCAGAGGAATACTCGATGGCAGTGAGATTATTGTTTCTAACATAAAGAAACAAAGAATCTAGAAATGGAATCTCTAGGGGGATACACATGAATGCTTACAAACCTGTCCCTTTCAGGAATATTCCTTTCACTGAGGTGATGAGACCTTGGGGGAGAGTGGTCATGATATGGTGTATGATAATTTTGAGCATAAGAGTAACGCTGGTTGAATCCATGACCTTTTCTCACATGTTTAGGTGTGCCTTCTAGGCTAGGAATTCTTACAACAGTCTGACTTTTATTAGGATGGAGAAGTGTACTCTTATCAACAACAGGACTATGAATTGATCCTCTTAAAAACCTTCTGCTTGGAGGTCTTCTTTGGATTTTAAAAGGAATTTGAGCTAGGCTTTGCTGTGAATGAGTACTAAAACTCCTTTGTGGACTCCTTCTTAAAGTCATGTGAGCAATCACACTTCGGCTCCTTCTTAAAACCCTGCGGGCAATGACACTTCGACTCTTGCTCAAACTCATTCGAGGACTTCTACTCAATACCCTTCCAGGACTTCTACTCAGGCTCCTACTTGAGGTTCTCCTAGGACTCTCACTCTGGCTCCTACTCAAGCTCCTTCTAGGGCTTCTTCTCAAGATTCTTCTAGGGCTTCTTCTCAAACTCTTCTGAGGGCTCCTACTGGGACTCCTTGGAGAGAAAATTCCATTTATTAAATTAACAAGACAGTAAAGTGCACAACGTACGATTATAAAACACCAAACTATATGAAATAATATATATACTGAAGAATTACAAGATAATATCAGAAAAAAATGATATACCTTAATAAGACTTCCATGACATTAACAGATCATTTTAATAAAAGGGGAAAGGAAGTCTGACCTAGAACTGCTACGGGCATCACTCCGAGGAGATCGAGAATATGGACTCATGTGTGCCTTAACTTCAACAACATCCATCTCTTTGGTTCTTTCCTCATTCTCTTTCATTAATTTTCCTTCTTCCACAATATCTTTAACCACAATTCCTTTCTCTTCCTCAATGCCTTGCTTCTCTAAAGTTTCTTTCATTGGTAATGCAATTAGTTTTGCTAGAATGAAAAAAAACTGTAGTCAAATGATTTTCCATATAAGTCCTGGTTAATAGAATGTTTTCAAAATCAATTAACATGAACATATTTCGAAAAATGATTTCAAATTTCATGATATGCATTTAAGCACCCTGCTAGGACCTGGAGTAAATTCTAAATTTGAGAGATAATAAAACCACCTTTACTACTGAAAATTTCAGCAAAAGCTAAACTAAGATTTAAGAGTCATGCAATTAAACCTTTCACAAATCGTCTACTATGGTATAAAAGGGCCATTAATCCTTTAGCACAAGTACTGGAACCCAAAAAAAAAGAAATTTATGGTTTGTGGAATCATAGGCAAAGTGGCCTCACAGAAGAAAGTGTTTTCCAAGAGGTACCACCATTTTTAATGGTGCCCATTAAAATTTTTATTTTAATTTCTGCAAATTTTACATCTGATACCTTCAAAAAAATTGTATAATAGAACTTCGGTTAAAGTGTGAACATTGTATTCCATCAAAACAACATTATCAAACCCAACCTTATCATTTCTATCAGTTCCACAAAATTCTTGATGACAAGTGGAAAGCTAAACATTAAGTCAGTAATGAAATACCACTTACCAAAAAGTTGAGGCTTCTCAACTGTATAGGAGTGTGTCTTTAATTTCACACTTTTCTTACCAACATCACTTTGAATATCACTCTCGATTTCGGTCTCACTCTCACTATCACTGCCACTGCTATAGTCACTATTTAAGCTCTTGCAATTCAAAAAAAAATCTTCAAACACTATTAGAAAAATGAATTATGTATATAAGACATGAGACTACATTTCATATTCCTAGGTCAATGAATAAAGAATCCATACCACTTGGACTTCTGATCCGTAGGACCTCAACTTTAGTGCATTAAAAGTATGTTGTAAAAGAATGCGTGCAACAAGTTAATTAATGGACAGTATTAGCAGAAATTAAATGCTCAGAACATGAATGA
This sequence comes from Pseudotsuga menziesii, assembly GCA_001517045.1. NCBI lineage: Eukaryota > Viridiplantae > Streptophyta > Pinopsida > Pinales > Pinaceae > Pseudotsuga > Pseudotsuga menziesii. Next base: position 1,035,693 of record LPNX010479276.1, on the reverse strand, counting down.
AAAACACGACTGATAAATAGATGCCAAGCAGAAAACATAGAACTAGAATCACAAACAGAAGTTGATAACGGAGTTCACCCCCTCCACTGGGCTACGTCTCCGAGTCCCTCTCCAATGGGTACCGATCCAATTAATCTCTTAAAATGGTACAAAAAGGTTCTAGAAACAACTTCAGCAACTGTAAAACAGAATGCTGGATAGAAAGTCTTTAAGACTCCTCTCTGAAAGCTACAAAACCGGACTTCAACAGACAAAAGAAGCCAAGTTATAACTGAGAATAGTCGACTTCAAAAGGAACAGCACATGGATAGTTTTCACAGCAAAATGCTCTCTCCAAGCTTCTCATCATAGAGAAACATTGCACTGCCGTTCTCCAAAAACTCCTCTAATCGTTCCCCCTGGAACCATCCTTGGTTCCTCTCCTTTATTACTCATCTTTGCCGTTACAAAGGATTCAAAACGTCAAAGAAATGCGACTATTCACATCCCCTGAAACGTGGCATCAAGACTGTTCATATTCCAGGAAACGCGGCATCAAGGTTGTTCATATTCCTTTCATCATTATTCCAGTTGTGGCATAACTGCCAAGAAAATCTTTCCAACTGTTACGAATAAGCTGTGAATATCCTACCATGCCAAGGATCTGACCTCCAGAACCATATGTAACTGAACTGCCGGAAGTTTTAGTCAACCGTGCTTCGCCGTTGTGGAAGAGGATAAGCAACGGGCTCCGATGGTCTCAATCGGCTGTCAGCTGGTTTTCAATTCAGAGGCTTTAGTCACTTTGGTTTTCGCCGTTACGAACTCTCAGTTGTTAAAGTCTCCCGATTTGACTTCTCAACCCGTAAGTCTTGGGCCTCTGCCGTTGCGGCTGCCGAATCATTCTGTCTTCCGATATGTTCGAACGTCCATTAAGCTTCCGCCGTTGTGGAAGGGAGAAGTCTTTGTGAGCCCCACCATTGCGAAAGAGGAAAGGATTTTGATCCCCGACGTTGTGGAAAGGGAAATGCTTCCGATCCCCGACGTTGCGAAAGAGGAAAGGCTTCCGAGCCACGCCGTTGCGGAAGAGGAAAGGATTCTCGGTTACCCTGTGGATAAATTAGTGGTTGGGCATCCATCGTTGCGGAAGAAGATTCTCTTCCAACCTCCGATGTCACAGAAGGAGATATCTTCTGACCTCCGATCTGCGCGGCTTCTTTATGTTTTCGCCATCCGATTTTTCACCCACAGCTTCTATGAACCATGTACCATATTGGATATTTACATAGGAATAATCCGCCGGATCAATCCTCCCCATTGGAGAGCTTTTGGACCTCCATAAGCCTAGATCATCCTGCAGGTGGGTGAGGGTACCACTTCCTCACCATTCCAATCTCCATACATCTTGCCTTTCTTAGAATCTGCATATTAGTCTCCTTGTCCATGACCAAAGGAGGTTCATACCATTTAAAATTCCTTGCATATGCAACTAGAGATAAGCTCAAACAGAAAGAATGTTTACACTTATTTTCAAAGATCTCAAACCAATCATAAACAAAATTGAGCTTTTTACCTTCACCTTTCATCCTTTCTTTGGTGATATGTAACCAAACTCTGTCACCTACCTGAAATTGATGATCAACTTGATGCTTGTCATGCCTGGCTTTGTACTTTTCCTGGCTCTTCTCCAACTGTTCTTGAACTGCCTGCTGCACTGCTTGGATTCTCTGAATGAACTTTAAAGCTTTATCTACATCATGGTGTCCATCCACTGCATCTTTTCCAAAAGAGAAGTCCATCGGTGTTTTTGGCAGATAACCAAAACAAGTTTCAAAAGGAGATATTTTCATGGAAGAATGAACTACATGATTGTAAGCATGTTGTATATACTGCAACTACTCATCCCAAAGTTTAGGATGCTTACTACAATATCCTCTGAGCAGCTGAACCACTGTTTTGTTCACTACCTCTGTTTTCCCATCGGTCTGTGGATGAAAAGCTGTACTTTTCTTTAGTTTAGTGTCCATAAGTTTCCATAAAGTTGACCAAAATATTCCCAAGAATCAGGAATCTCGATCAGATATTATAGACATGGGCAGCTCAAAATGTACCCAAACATTTTGAAAGAATAAAAGAGTTGTTTGTTCAGCAGTGATCTGCTTGTTACATGGCATTAAGATACACATTTTGCTGAATCTATCCACAACAACATATAGGTAATCATTCCCTTTTCTAGACATAGGTAGTCCCCCTACAAAGTCCATAGAAATACTTTCCCAAGGACGAGAAGAAACTAGAAGAGGAGTGTACAAACCCAAAGAGGAGTGTACAAACCCAATTTCCTATTGCTAGGCTTACTTGTTGCACACATAACACAACCCCTTATATATTTAGCTACAGTTTCTTGCATTTGAGGCCAATAATAGTGATTCTGCAATACAGACAATGTTTTACTTACACCAAAATGTCCTGCAATCAATGAACTATGTGCTTCTCGAATCACATGCACTCTTTCTTTCTCTGGAATACAAAGTTTACTGAGATGATACAAGAGTTGATTATGCACATAATAGTTCTATTCCTGTTTACCATGTATTAGTGATGCATATACTTCCTTAAAATATTTATCTTCTACATACTATTCAATATAACTTTCATGTGTCAATGAACTGTTCTGAAGAATGATTGGAGCATTCATAGGTGGCCTTGATAACATGTCTGCTACTTTATTATGAATTCCCTTTTTGTACTTAATGACGAGATGAAACTATTGTAAGAACCCCATCCATCTTAAATGCCTACTTTGTTGTATTTTAGTTTGAGATTGTAAATATTGAAGTGGCTGATGATCAGTATGTATGACTGTCTCTTTTCCCATGATATAATGTTTCCACTTCTTCACACTCTGTACTAAAGCATACAATTCTTTGTCATAGGTTGGATAGTTACTTACCGCAGTAGAGAATGTTTCTGAATGGTAACAGACTGGCTTCCTTCCTTGCATCAAAACTGCTCCCATGGAAAACCCGCTGGCATAGGTTTCGATCTCAAATGGATGGTGCAAATCTGGAAATGTCAGAACTAGTGCTGTGCTAATCTTTTCCTTCAAAGTGTCGAAAGATTTTTTATGCTTGCCTCCCCACTGGAAAATTTATTTAATGCTTGTCAACACATGTAATGGAGCAGGAATGGAAGAAAACCCAGAAATGAATTTTCTCCAATATTGAACTGCACCCAGAAAACTTCTGATTTCAGTAATGGTGTTAGGCCGTGGCCAGTTTACAATGACAGCAACCTTGGCTGGGTCCACTCGCAGGTGGCCTCCACCAATAATATGGCCTAGATATACTAAAGAAGTTTTAGCAAATTCACATTTAGACATTTTTACATAAAGCTTCTCCTTCTTCAGTACATCTAAAACTTTCTTCACATGTACAATATGCTCTTCCCAGGTGTTGCTAAACACAAGGATATCATCTAGATACACAATTACAAAATCATCAATGAATGAACGAAAGACATCATTCATGACCTGCATGAAAGTAGCAGGTGCGTTACACAGCCCAAAAGGCATCACAAGCCATTCATACAAACCCTGTTTCGTCTTAAAAGTTGTTTTCCAAGAATCATGCTCAGCAACACGGATTTGATGATACCCACTACGCAGATCCAATTTTGTAAAGTAAGTTGCATGTTTCAATTGATCAAGAAAATCATCAATACGAGGAAGAGGATACCTGTTTTTAATGGTGATTTTGTTAAGGGACCTGTAGTCGATACACATCCTCCATGACCCATCCTTCTTTGGAACCAAGAATATAGGAGAGCCGCAAGGAGAAGTGTTGGGCCAGATGACCCCCTTCTCAATCAGCTCCTGAACCTGCTTCTTGATTTCTTCGTTCTAAATGATAGACATCTGGTACATGGCTATGTTCGGGAATGGCACATCCTGCTGCAAATGTATCTCATGCTGAATCTCTCTCTTCGGTGGTAACCCCTTCGGATCTTGAAACAAATCATCATACTCAGAAATGATGTCAATCAGTTCAGATTTATGCTTAGGGTCACATTCTTCAAAACATTTAGAGACTTCATCATTTTTCATCTTAACCATCATCAACACAAAGTTCTTACTAGCATTTACCAACCTCTTCATTTGTCCTGCAGAGACTATTGCTAGATTGGTTTTTATCTTATGTGCTCATACAATATATTCCATACCTTCTTAAAAAAGATGATACTTATTCTGCTCTCTATAAAAGACTACTTTCCGGTCATACAAATATGGACTCCCAAGTACAATTCCACAAATGTCAAGTGGCACTACATCTAGTTCTACCTCATCCCTAAAATTTTCAGTAATTGCAAATTTTAATACACATTTCCTTGTAACTTGCAATCGTGTATCATTAGTAACCCAACCAAGAGGATAAGGTTTTTCATGAGGACTAGTAACTAGATTAAGTTTCTTAACCACTTCTTCCGATATCAAATTCACTTGAGAACCACTATCAAACAATGTATCAATTTTTGTATGATTTGTAATGACACGAACATGAAACAGTTCACTTCTTGTTTTATCACTTTGCATAGAAGTAGATAGCAGATTTGTACTTGTACTTGCACATGAATTAGAACTTGAACTTGCATCAATGGAAAGAGATATACCTTTATCTTTACCTTGGATCCCTATTGCTGTGATCTTAGTCTCATCACCTGAATCAGATCCCAAGTCTAGAATTATTGCTGCAGTAGCTGCTTGATTATCCTTATCTTTGTTTTTCTTTCTTCCCATCCACTTTGGCTTTAATTCTGGATGAAGTTTCCAGCACTTTGAAACATCATGCCCTTTCTAACAATGTGAGCATGTGGGTCTCTCACCCTCTTTTGTGATGGTAGCTGTTTCCTTTCCCTTATCTTTGCTTTTATCTTTGTTTTCAAATTTAGATGACTTCTTCACAAACGAATCATCATCATGCTTACCCCTAGCTTCTAAATGTGTAGCTTGAACACATACATCATCCAAATTTCTAGGGTTAAACATCAACAAAGTATGTCGCAAATAAGAATGCATGCCACCAATATATTTAAGAAGAGTTTCTTGCGTATCCAATGCAACATTCAATGCAATAGCCCTTTTTCTAAATTCATGAGTATATTCCTGAATGCTTTGTCCTTTAGCTTGTCTAAAAGTTTTCTAGCTCATTATTAATTATTGCATATGACCTAAAGGATAAAATTGCTTCCTTAATACTTCAATGAATTCATTCCAAACTGAAATAATTTTACCATTATTTCGAAGATCTTGCTGAATCTTGCTCTCCCACCAAGTAAGAGCCATTCCACTCATCCTCAAAGTGGCCAATTGAATCCTGGAAGGGTCATCATTAATGCCCTGCACCCTGCAATATACTTCAAGCTGCTTGATCCAATTGTCTAATTTTTCAGCATCTACATCTCCATTATAAATAGGTAATTCAAATTTTACATTCAATTTGAGATAAGGCATATTAGGACTTGCATTATGAGAAGAAGAAAAAGTCTGTTTAGTATCAGGAGGATCACCATCACCTCCTACTCCTTTACCCTTTTCTTTCGGCTTCACTTCTACATCTCTGGATGAAGATCCTTCTTCTTTCTTCTTCCTTTTTTCTCGCTCATCGAGTAGAATTTCCATCATGGCTTTCATGCTCATAAAAGCCTCTAGAAACTTAGTTTCAGAAATGACAGGTTTTTCCCGTTCGGTATGTCCTTTGTCTTCCCCTCGTGGAGAAGACATGGTTCTTGAGAATGTTCTCCTGGATCCAATCTCAGGATCTCCTTCAACTAATTCTCCTTCACCAAGCTTTAACCTGGACCTGGTAAGCATTCACAAACTTGCACAATAGTCAACCAGCTCTGATACCAAAATATGATCCGTAGGACCTCAACTTTAGTGCATTAAAAGTATGTTGTAAAAGAATGCGTGCAATAGGTTAATTAATGGACAGTATTAGCAGAAATTAAATGCTCAGAACAGGAATGAAAAAAAGACTGATAAACAGATGCCAAGCAGAAAACACAGAACCAGAATCACAAACAGAAGTTGATAACGGAGTTCACCCCCTCCACTAGGCTACGTCTCTAGGTCCCTCTCCAATGGGTACCGATCCAATTAATCTCTTAAAATCGTACAAAATGGTTCTGGAAACAACTTCAGCAACTGTAAAACAGAATGCTGGACAGAAAGTCTTTAAGAATCCTCTCTGAAAGCTACAATACTGGACTTCAACAGACAAAAGAAGCCAAGTTATAACTGAGAATAGTCGACTTCAAAAGGAATAGCACATGGATAGTTTTCATAGCAAAATGCTCTCTCCAAGCTTCTCATCACAGTGAAATGTTGCACTGCCGTTCTCCAAAAACTCCTCTAATCGTTACCACTGGAACCATCCCTGGTTCCTCTCCTTTATTACTCATCTTTGCCGTTACAAAGGAGTCAAAACATCAAAGAAATGCGACTATTTACATCCCCTGAAATGCGGCATCAAGACTGTTCATATTCCAGGAAACGCGGCATCAAGGCTGTTCATATTCCAGGAAACGCAGCATCAAGGCTTTTCATATGCCTTTCGTCATTATTCCAGTTGTGGCATAACTGCCAAGAAAATCTTGCCAACTATTACGAATAAGCTGTGAATATCCTGCCATGCCAAGGATCTGACCTCCGGAACCATACGTAAATGAACTGCCGGAAGTTTTAGTCAACCGTGCTTCATCGTTGCGGAAGAGAATAAGCAACGAGCTCCGACAGTCTCAATCGGCTGTTGGCTGGTTTTCGAATCGGAGGCTTTAGTCACTTTGGTTTCCGCCATTGCGAAATGTTAGTTTTTAAAGTCTCCTGATTTGACTTCTCAACCTGTAAGTCTTGGGCCTCCGCCGTTGCAGCTTCCGAATCGTTCCGTCTTCCGATCCGTCCGAACGTCCATTAAGCTTCTGTCGTTGCGGAAGGGAGAAGTCTTTGTGAGCCCCGCCGTTGCGAAAGAGGAAATGCTTCCACTCCCCGACGTTACGGAAAGGGAAATGCTTCCGATCCCCGATGTTGCGGAAGAGGAAAGGCTTCCGAGCCACGCTGTTGCGGAAGAGGAAAGGATTCCCGGTTACCCCGTAGATAAATTAGTGGTTGGCCGTCCATCATTGCAGAAGAAGATGCTCTTCCAACCTCCGATGTCGCAGAAGGAGATCTCTTCCGACATCTGATCTGCGTGGCTTCTTTGTGTTTTCGTCGTCCGATTTTTCACCCATGGCTTCTATGAACCATGTACCATATTGGATCTTTACATAGGAATAATCCACCGGATCAACTTCCATCATAATCTCTTCACTTTTCGACCATGTATTTTCCCTCTCCGCTTGTCCCTTCATTGCTTTGTATGTCTATGCTTGTTTCTTCTTGATGATTTCTTCTTTCTTCTCACCCTATCATCTTCACTTGAAGTGCTAGTGTCATATGATGAGGAAGATTCTGAGTTAGAATCACTATCAGAAGTGTCTGAATAGGAATCAGTGTCTGATGAGGTATCTAAATTAGAAGAATAATGATATCGCCTCCTCTTTCGCCGGTCGTTAAGCACCTTCCTATTTTTGTTCCTTTCACGCATTTTTCGGTCATCATCACTTGACACTGCTTCTTTTGTAGCCTTCTGTTTCTTTCTTTTCTTTTTATTTCCAGATAAATCCAAATTTTTATATCTAAAAGGAACAAAAGAAAACCATTTCTACAAATAGCATTCAAGATATCATTCAAAGAATTATAACATTTATGGTGAGTAAAATATTCAACAATGTCATAGCATGATGCTTACAACTTAAAATATAAAATTACCTTCATCAACTACAACTATATTGTTAGCTTTGCCTGGAAATATTTCACCATAATTAGAAATCTTAACTAAAACAAAAGGTCTGCCTCGATCTGTAGTTGGTAACCGCTCAATTTTCTTCATTACATCTATTCCCTCAACAACTCTTCCAAAGACGACATGCTTGCTGCAAATAATAAGAAAATGGACAATGATGATATGAGAGTAAAACAAAAAATAGAGATGGGGAGAGGCAAGATATCCACATTAGTCAGAAAAATGTTAGCCTTACCCCTCTAGTAGCATATAGACCAACTGAACTGGGCTGAAGAGAATTGCCTACAAAAAAATATCAGAATTTAAAAGGTGAAATGGTAAAAATGCACTGGTGTCTAGCACCCAAAGAAAATAACACATTATTTCAAGGTAAAGGAATCTTGTATTTCTAAAATACGAAATTTCCATATGGTGACACTTAGGAGTCATGGATAAATAGAAAATATGCCAATTACAACCAACATGTAAAGCTTCTCAGACAAACTGAGCTAAATACAAAAAATCATAAATGACATTCAAGATATGAAATTAAGTTTATACCCATCAAGATGAGTTGCTGCTACAAAAGTAATAAAGAACTGAGAACAATTGGTGTTTGGGCCAGCATTGGCCATTGATAAAATAATAGGGCCATCATGACGTAACCGAAAATGTGCTGAAAATTCTCATTTGTGATAAGAAATAGGAAATGTGCAATACAATGATGACAGTATAAATCAGATTTTTCAAAGTGAAGATGTTTTGAAACCTGCAAATTTTCCACCATATATGCTCTCTCCCCCAGTGCCTGCATAGAAAACAAGAGACATTAACTGCAACATTGATATTCAGATGTCCAGGCAATATTTTTCAATATTTCAATTAAATTTCAGGAGGAATAACTAACTTGACCTGTTGATTATGTAGAGGATCGAGACAAAATAATGTTCTAGATAGGAGGTAATAAGGGTAGTTGAAGAATCTAGGAGTTCTGGAAAATCGAACACCTTAGTCCCCATCAAGGCTGGGTTCCGCTTGCTTGGGACTTCTGAATGGGTCCATATTGATGTACTTCAGCTAGTAGTTATAGTAGTTATTAGTGTGCATGTGGACTTAATAAATATGATACTGGCATATATATGTTATACTTGTCCATTTTATTTAACTTAACTTTAAGAAAACTCCTGGCTATGTTATCAATTAATATAATTTATTATTAGTCCATGTAGTAATAAGAAGTTCCATGTACACTCACTATACATACAACTTTTATTTCTTACACCCACCAGCCATTGATTTCTCAATGGCCTCTCAGGTTCGGTCAAGGCAGGCAGGGTAATCTAGATACACGATTGCAACTAGCTTACCTCATTGAACTCAATCAGATCTAAGAGCATGGTTAACCTTTAACTAATATGACAACACTAATACCCTAATATAAATCATAGTAGCATCAATATAAGGGTAATGATTCACTTCAAGTGTGTTAGTAGATTGCATTACTTGAGGTTCCTGCTTAGTCATGATGTATAATCCTGTTCTAATAAGCTCATACATATAAAGGTTATACAATAGCAATATGTTAGTAATCACATGATCAAAGAATAGTACTGATCTGTTTCAGTATAATGAGTACCACAATATTCTTGTAATTAATGATGCTAGTATAAGCTTCAGCTCCTCTACCGAAGGAGTATTCATTTATTTTTACTATAGACATAGTTTGACATTCTTATAAATTACATCACACAGTCCCATAGAACTAGAAAAAAGAACTAATAGAATAAATACTACTACTGGTTTTGTATCAATGTTTTATAAAGTCAAACTCCCCCAAGCGATGGGGTGGTTTTTATAGTGATAGGTGCATAATATGGGTTGATATGTTTCATTTAGTGCTTTACTAAAGAGGTTCGTATAGATAAAACAGTGGCATGACACATAACGCATTAAATAGACAATTAGTTTCATTCTATTTATTTTTCTAATCCTACTTGAAATCACTACTGTTCTGAATTGGTAGCTCCTTAAATAAAATAAAAAAATAATTAAGCTGGGTACCATAACTAAGGGGTAGGGAGGGAGATATTACTCCATCAGAGCCAGTTTTAAACACGGGATTGGGAGCTCAGAGTTTTGGAGCACCTGTATCTCTGGCTCATGGCCCGCAATTTTCCAGCTCCATATGGAGATTTTGAAATCCAGGCTAACAAAATGGAAGTACTCCATTGGATTAGGAACACATTTTAATACCCTCACCCTTTGATTTTCCACCAGTTAATTACAGTATGTTACATTCAAGGGTGTAGGGAATAGCCGTAATGCTTGTAATAAACAATCAGGTAATTCCTCAAGGGGGGTAGGTCTATGAAGCATGGGCAATGGGGTCGGGACTTCTAGTATATTTATTTGGGCATGTAGATCACACACATCCTTCATGGAACAGTCATTTTTTATTAGAGGTATGCAGGAGGGCTTCAATCAATTGTTCAATCAATTCATCACCCAATTAAGTGATACGAGTATTAATAAATCTGGTAGATCCATCAGTATATTAAGCACTAGTTGGAAATGCATTCCTAGATCGATAGCTATATCTATATCCATATGAGGAAGATGTAGTTCAATACGTACAAGAAGCACTAGCAGCATCCGAGCCAGGACTAGTACCTGCAGTAGCTAGTTACATCCCTTACTACAGATCAAGATGTAGTTCAATACCCATAGCCTAAAGTATCAATAAAAATAGAAAAGACAACGACATATCCCTATGGACAAAGGGACATTTGTATGTCCTGAGGGAAAGTGAGGACATTATATAAAATAGTTAATCTCTTTCATGTTATTCATAATATTATAAGAATGGGGGGGAGCAAAGCAACTGATAGGCCTAACTTCCAACAACCTTTTTGGCACAATAATCAATCTATTTCGACTAGTCATGTAGAATACTGCTATGTAATTAGGGGCAATAAATTGATCCACAGCTAATCAATTTTCATTATCTTATTGGGTGGAATGTTATAAATAAATAAGAGATTTATTGCATAAATACAAAAGATGTCTTGCTCGAGTTTAGGAGGGCATATAAACTTCCATAATCACCATCACTTGATCACCCCCTAAATCATGGGCACCCCGATGATCTCCATTGACACTGCTTTATCGAAGGCTTTAGCCAAAAGTATTCTTCCTTTCCCCTTTCACAAATAAAGCAGTTGTAATCAGGAGGGCTTGAGTGTAAAATCCAATTTGTAAGTTATCGGCCGGTCGCACATCAATAGGGAATTTGTTCAATAGTGAATTGAATCTTTGATTTCAATATTTGATGCATTCTTTTTTCTCCATCTTTATTTGCAAAAGTTCAATCATCAATGTATCTGGAGTTTTCCGATCTCTGAACTTCTCCATGAAAGCAGTTTCAAATTGGAATTTGGAACGATACCATTTGAAACCCACGATGACAATTACATGCAGTTTCAACCCTTGTCCATAGTTGGGATTCATATTTATTCATGGTTGTAACAATCACTTTAGAAAGGATATTGAAATAACCAAATATGTTCTCCAAATTCCCACCTGGTTTAGCTCCTTGAATGATGGTACAAATTCCCCTTACTCCAGAATTGTAATTTATTTGAGCTGACTGGGGCTCAGAACACAAAAAAAAACTTCCCGATTTTTTCCTTTCCAGGGCAGCTTTAGAGAAGAGGAAAGGTATCGCAGGAATGAGCAGACCTGTCATGGAGATCTCCCTCAATTTCATCTCCTATTTTATATGATATTTTCCAATGCCTATAGATCCACCCATTCCTACACAATACAATAATTTATAATTATGAAACTAACCTTTAGGAAGTTATGTGAAATAGGGACTTTCTTGTTCAAATCTTAGGATTGCACATTTCTGCAGCAAGCTCATAACCAAGCCTTCAATCGAGATTCTCTCAAAGGAAATAATTTCTTTATCTAACTCTCTGCACTAATCTATAGTAACGACCTCTATTTTGTAGGCATCACCGAAGGACCTATTCTCATAATTTTATGTTATCATAAAAGCAAGCGGGAAGAATCATTATACTTGGGGAAGAATCAATCACAAAAGAATGGTAGATCAACAGTTTTGTGTCCCTATTCAGACATTTTGCCGATGCTTCTTTCTATAGAACAAGGATTTTAAGTAGAGCAGTATGATGTGGGCCATGGAATTATTATTTGACTTATTCTGGTTATTTCTAAGTGTGTCTATTTTTATTGCCCGAGCCAATATCTTGATTCAACCTCTTAAAACTATTAAATTTATTGAATCATTCGTTTCATAATTCTACTCCTATTAGATAAGCGCCCTTCCTCCCACCCGATATGACCCACCCGTCAATATTACATCTATACGTAATAAGGTATAGCAATCCAAAATGTTGGTAAGTGCTTCCAATAATGCGCTTGAAAAGAGATGATATGAATTATTGGAATTGATTCTTAATCGGGTGTTTTCATTTGACAGATAGAGATCTCCATCCATAATGAATATGATTAGACTGGTAATAAAAACCTCACTATCCACCAGAATGACTGACTTCAATGATAGTTAACTGCTATATTTCCGTCTACAAGTATACTCTCCCGTCATGAACACTTCTTCCCATCATGTCATGGAAACCTATCCATATTCATTTATCCATACACTCCTGATGCAGACCTTAGACCCACCTCCCTATTCACTTCATGCTTACCTCATCACATCTCACTTCATGTGCATACGCAACAAAGGGTGTTGAAATATTGTAACTTTGAAGAATATTCTATTTGTATATTTTGTGGTCCCTAATGGTCCTACCAGGAGAACCACTTGTATTACATTGTACCCCGATGATTCTAATCAGAAGAACTAATAAGATTAATGAGTTAGTCCCCTATAATTGTAAAGGTGGGTCATTAGCACCCCAGTGTGGTTACTTGAGCCTACATGTGTAACTCGAGGCTACATGATTTAACTTGAGCCTACATGTCAGATGAGTTAACTTAAGTGAATGAATGAATATAAATAGAGGTGTAGCGCTCCTCATTCAAAGCACACACTCTCACTTGTGTAGCGCATTAGTGGAGAAGAGATAAGTAGCTGGAGAAGGAGGAGGATCAGGCTTTGATCTCCTTGTTTGTTTTACCTTTTATCTTTTTGGGGCATCTATATTAAGGAAGCTTTTCTAGGTTTTTTTCCTTTAGGGTTTTTCCAGGATAAATATTTGTGTTCCTTTTGTTTGTTTTTGCTTATCTATCTTTCAGTGATCCTGTTTATATGCTTTTGTTATGAAATCGAAATGAAATACTAATGATCTAGCTTAGCATATGAAAATTTAACATGGTATTAGAGCCACCCTATAAGAAGACATTGTGCAGCTACATAAGCTAGGGCTTCTTACTTTTTTATTCTATCTCTACAATCAATCAGCAAAAGAAGGCTAGGATGACTCTCCATTGAAGGGCGCATCTTTCTATCGAAGCGGAATTCGATTCTGAGCATTTTCAGTTTTTGATGCGGGAAATTAGGGCTTCTTGCAGAAGAGGAATTTTTGAGTGAGCCTAGAAGAGGATTTTTCTCCTCATCAAAATCGAATTTTAGAGACCTGGATCAAGTTTTTTGGTTGGGTGAAACTCTGGGAAAGTCAAACCCTAGTTTGACCCCATGCTGGAAAAACCCTTTATACTAAAACTGCTACATTTTGGTACATTAGCTATATCCCAATATTGGAAAAGGATCAGGATCTAAAACTTGTAGAGGACGAAGATAAAAATTTTATTGACATTGTATCCAAAATTCAGCCTCAGATTCGCTATATTCTGGGAGATAGGATGCCTCCAGGTCAGGGTTCCATCCTCTTCCAGAACTCATCCCTAAACAAGACACTTGGGGAGAATTGATATAGATTGGGCTACAAAGGTCCAAATGGAATTCATGAATATTTTCCAGAAATTGCATGGAATTTAATTTCTGTGTTCCAAATTTGAGACCTAGAAAACAAAACAGTGACATGTGGAAGTCCATACAACTTCGCTGTTTTGAAAAGTCCTGTAACAGGTCACCTTGGGAAAAGGATCATAAATCCCAATTGGTGAAACCAATTATGATGAAACATGCATTGTTGGATTATGGAAATGTGAGGTTACCTTAGTGAGAAATTTCAGACATAGAGGATCAGTAAAATCAGAGATATCATAGAAATAGTGACAGGAATTTCTGGAGAAACAATTGGAAAACTAGGGCTTCCTGTTTCGGGAGCTTCCCTCTACTGTTTTCAGAAAAGGAGTACATTGGAAAGCTCCATTTGAAGAGATCTATATCTATATCCAATAAGATCTGAAATATTCCAATTTTTGAAAATTAGGGTTTCTCTGACAAGCCCTAGATCAGCCAGCCCCGGAAGCAGGACGGACACCTCAAATTGGTAAGATCTAATCTCTTGCTATTTGCATTTGAGGTTCTCATTTCAAAGTGGTCTATCACATCAGCTTGATGATAATATTGGTGAAGTTTAAAACTTCCAAGCATGGAAGTATTTGATCTCTCTAAATAAAATGAATTGTACACCTACATGAGTAGAGAGGTTCCAGTTCCAAAGGGAGATGAGGCTCAAAGCCTTACACCAAAATAACTTGGTCAAGGCCAAGAAGATCATTGTTGATTCAGTCATGGATCAACTGGTACCACAAGTGTCTTCCCGAAAGACACCGAACGAGATGCTTGATTCCTTGACCAAGCTATTTGAAGGAAAGAACATACATCAGAATATGACCTTAAGAAACAAGTAAAAGAAGAAGTGAAGAATGCAGAAGTGGTGATAGCCACCTTGAATGGCCTCCCAGGATCATGGGATTCATTCATGCGAGGAATGTGTGCCAAAAGGAAGTGATTACTTTCAGTTGACTCTGGAAAGAAGAAGAAGCTCAACTCATAAGAAGAGAAGAATAATGTGGGAGCAATTGAAGATCAAGCTCTCACCATTCAAAGAAGATCCCTCAAGCGATGAGGAATATGAAGAACTCAATTCTTGAAGAACCTCTTATCCATCTTATCATTTGGATAAGAAATGAAGATATCATGAATGAAGAAGATGATGAAGTAGCAGGATCAAGAAGAATTCTACCCATGAAACGAATAAAAGATAATTATTCAATTGTCATTTCATGTTATTGTTTTGTTATACATTTGATTATATTCAGTTGATGTGTTATGCATGATAGACTGGTTGCATTAATGACAGCAGTGAGATATGGATGAATGTTGTGTTGGCTAAAGAGTTGCATGATGCATAATAATTTGTCATTATGCATATGTTTTATGAAATAGTTCTAACCATGCAACTGGTGCATTTGAATCATAGGAAAGGTCCTGTACAACTGCCTACAAGAAAAGAAGGATGAGACTTGTTCTGAATAACAACTGATGACAATTCAATAAACATGAATCTGAAGCTCCTAGGGTCAGATACATCATGACAAAGGAAAGAGATTTAGAGAGCAGTAGATCCACCTCGAAGGATGAAGACCACCATGGTTGTGAAAGAAGCTATGATCAAAGAGTAACAATTGATCATGAGGAATGATGTATTCGATATGGTTTTGAGACATAAAGGGAAGTACGTAGTATCTTCCATATGTATCTATAAGAACAAGTGTACAAAGAAAGGTTCATGATTTGCCTAAAAAAGAATAGACTATGACATAATATACTCTATTGACAAGTATATATCAAGCATAGAACCACCTGTATAGAATGAAGAGGGAAGATGATACTCCACTTCAGGGGGAGTGACTATAGAAGATATCTGAGTTTGACATGGTATGACATGATGGACAGCTTCCTAATGGATAGAGACTTTACCAAGAGTAAAGTGGGTTCCAACCTTCAAGGTTGAATGCAGAAGACTAGGATATGTTGATGACTTGACAAGACGAACTCATGGAAGATGTTATGATGAAATAATACTAGAATGATCTTTGGGATATATTACTTAAACCAGAAATAAGGAATGTGGTATCTTCCAAATGGATTTGCAAGATAAAACATGTTGCAGATAGAAGGAAATACTTGTGAATTAATTCTGAAGAGACACTTACTCCAGGAAGCAAGGTACACTTCCTTTAGAACTATGATGGTAGTTTCTTCCATGATGAAGTAAAGACAAGCCTTCCTTAATGGTATGATTGAGGAAGATTTTTACATCAAATAGTCATGAGGATTTGAAGTTGAATACAGATGGACTCACATATGCAAGTTGAAGAAGGCCCTCTATGGCCTGAAGCAAGCTCTCGGAGCTTGGTATGGAAGAATAGATAGTTTCCTAACGAACATGGGATTTTCCTAAATTAAAGTCGATCCTAACCTTTACTTCAAGGTTATAGAATATGAACATGTCATACTATTACTATATGTGGATAATCTATTCCTGACAGGGAATGAGAAATAGACTGTAGAATGCAAGAAGAAGCTCGCTAAATAATTTTGAAAGACCTTGGGTTAATGCATTATTTCCTAGGTCTGGAAGTATGGAAAAATTCAAAAGGAATCTTTCTCAACTAGGGAAAGTACACAATAGAGATATTGAAAAGATTTGATATGTTGGAATACAAAGCCATGGCCATACCCATGGATTCCAACTTGAAGTTGTTAGCTGATGACTCATCATAGTTAGTGGATGTGACTCAATACAAACATATTATTGGGTCGGTAAATGTATCTAACAAATACTAGACCAGACGTTTGTTTTGTTGTGAACACCTTGAGTCAGTATCTAGTTCAACCTAGACGTGTTCACCAAATAGCTGCAAAACATGTGATGAGATATCTGAAAGGGACTATAGACTTTGGTCTATAATATGATGGAAACCATGACTACAGATTGTATGGCTATACAGATGGATATCAGGATGGAAGTATCTCAGACAGTAAAATCACATCAGGTAGATGCTTTTGTTTGGGGTCTGCTATGAATTCATGGTTTAGTAGGAAACAGTACAGTGTTTCTCTTTGAACGACAAAAGCAGAATACATAGCAGATTGCTCTGCTAAGTTGTGAAGCCATATCGCTTCGGAAGCTGATATCATGTCTCCTTGACTTGAATATGGATAGTACAATGATTCTATGTGATAACGAGAGTTGTGATAATAGAGAACCCTGTGTTTTTTCGTAAAACATAGAAATCCGGTATTTCTACATACAAGATAAAGATGCAGATGATGATGTTTCAATATTTACATACTGTAGATATAGATGATGGTGATTCAGTATTTATATACTGAATATAGAGATGATGATGTTTCAGTATTCCCATACTGAAGATATAGATGATGATGATTTCAGTATTCCCATACTGAAGATATAGATGATGTTTTAGTATTTACATACTATAGATGAAGATGATGGTGACTCCATATTTCTATACTAAATATAGAGGTAATGATGCTTTCAGTATTTCTATACTAAAGATATAGATGATGATGCTTTCAGTATTCACATACTGGAGATATAGATGGTGATAGTTCAATATTCACATACTGAAGATGTAGATGATGATGGTTTAGATGATGATGTGCTGACGAAGCCTCTGTCTCAAATAAAATTCGAACACTTTCGAGACAAGCTTGGTGTTGTTCAGAAAGACCTTCCTCGAAAGGGGGAGTAGTGATGTTGCAGTGGCATTGTATCATCCCTGGGCACTTTCCCTAAAGTGATCCGGTGACCTTGGTCCTCGAGAATGAAGAGGGATTGTATCATCCCGGGACATATGTCCATAATAGATCCGATGACCTCGGTCCTCGAGAATGAAGAGGGATTGCATCATCTTGGGACATATGTCCATAATAGATCTGGTGACTTCGGTTCTCGAGAATGTGGTGGGATCGTATCATCCCTGGGCACTTTCCCTAAAGTGATCCAGTGACCTCGATCCTCAAGAATGAAGAGGGATTGTATCATCTCAGGACATATGTACATAATGGATCCAGTGACTTCGGTCCCCGAGAATGTGGTGGGATTGTATCATCCTTGGGCACTTTCCCTAAAGTGATCTTGTGATTGTATCATCCCGAGACATATGTCTAGAATGGATCCGGTGAACTTCGGTCATCGAGAATGTGGTAGGATTGTATCATCCATGAACTTCGGTTCAGAATGGATCCGATGAACTTCGGTCATTGAGAATGTGGTAGGATTGCATCATCCGTGAACCTCGGTTTAGAATGGATCTGGTGAACTTCGGTCATCAAGAAGGTGGGAGGATTGCATTATCCATGAACCTCGGTTCAGAATGGATCCGATGAACTTCGGTCATCGAGAAGGTGGTAGGATCGCATCATCTGTGAACTTCAGTTCAGAATGGATCCGGTGAACTTCAGTCATTGAGAAGGTGGCAGGATTGTATCATCCTTGAACCTCCATTCAGAATGGATCCGATGACCTCGGTTGTCGAGAATGTGGTAGGATTGCATCATCCCTGGAGTTTAAGTCCAAAAGAGATCCAAATACTTCTATGTCTTTGTACTGTGGCTTACAAGCTGTTGCTGATGATGATGATGTTCTCTGATCGAAAGATTAGAGTATGATGATGATGATGTTTTCTGATTGAAAGATCAGAAGTTGATGCTAATGATGATGTTTTCTGATCGAAAGATTAGAGTATGATGATGATGATTTTTTCTGATTGAAAGATAAGAAGTTGTTGATGATGATGATGTTTTCTGATCGAAAGATTAGAAATTGCTGATGATGATGATGGTTCCTAATCGAAAGATTAGAATGTGATGATGATGAGATCAGAATATGAAGATGATGACGTACTGATCAAAAGAACAAAAGTATGATGACAATGATGATGTCGTACTGATCAAAAGATCAGAGTGTGATGATGATGACATGCTGCTCAAAAGATCAGAGTATGATGATGCTTTGATGATGATGTTTCTGATCGAAAGATTAGAGTATGATGATATTTTGATGATGATGTTTCTGATCAAAGTATGACTATGTTTTGATGATGATGGCTCTGATCGAAATATCAGAGTATGATGATATTTTGATGATGATGTTTTAGATTGAAAAGTCAAAGTGCTGATGTTGATGTTGCTGATTGAAAGGTCAAAGTGCTGAAGATATTGTTGAAGATATTGTTGAAGATGTTGCTGATCGAAAGATCAAAGTGTTGAAGAAGTTGTTGCTGATCGAAAGGTCAAAATGCTAAAGATGTTGTTGCTGATCGAAAGTTCAAAGTGCTGAAGATGTTTTTAATCGAAAGGACAAAGTGCTGAAAATGTTGCTGCTGATTGAAAGGTCAAGATGCTGAAGATGTTGCTGATTGAAGCAGTCAAAAGTGTTGATGATATTGAAGACTGAAGATTGAAGATGAAGACTACATGATATTGAAAATCTTCCAATGATTTATAGATGTGTTACCCTGATGATGTTAATGATGCCCTCAATCTCTCTCTCCCATTATTGTTGTTGTTGGTCTTGTTGTAGAATACCCTTCTCGTTAAGGGGGAGTGTTGAAATATTGTAACTTCGAAGAATATTATATATGTATATTTTGTGGTCCCCGATGGTCCTACCAGGAGAACCACTTGTATTAATTTGTACCCCGATGCTTCTAATTGGAAGAACTAATAAGAGTCATGAGGTAGTCCCCTCTAATTGTAAAGGTGGGTCATTAGCACCCCAGTGTGGTTACTTGAGCCTACATGTGTAACTCGAGCCTACATGATTTAACTTGAACATACATGTTATATGAGTTAACTTAAGTGAACGGATGAATATAAATAGAGGTGTAGTGCTCCTCATTTGAAGCACACACTCTCACTTGTGTAGTGCATTAGTGGAGAAGAGAAGAGTAGCTAGAGAAGTAGGAGGATCAGACTTTGATCTCCTTGTTGGTTTTACCTTTTATCTTTTTGGGGCATCTATATTGAGGAATATTTTGCTGGGTTTTTTCCCTTTAGGGTTTTCCCAGGATAAATATTTGTGTTCCTTTTGTATGGTTGTGCTTGTCTATCTTTCAGTGATCCTGTTTATATGCTTTTGTTATGAAATTGAAATGAAATACTAATGATCTAGCTTAGCATATGAAAATTTAACAAAGGGACTAATTGATACAAATAGTTAAGTAGCTTAGAGCCAATTTACTCTACGCGTACTCTTAGAACTGCTTCATCTGAGGGAAATTAATATTAGTTTTTGTTAGATTTTTATCATTAAGCTAGAAATACATTAGGATCTTTAATTGAGAGAATAACAAGCATAACAATCAAACACAAGAGACAATGAACACAGTGTTTATCCTCGGGGAAACCATAAATGGTGAAAACCCTGCAACTTCCTTAGAGATAGAATTAGCACCAAAAGTAGAACCCAAAACAGTAAATGATCTCCCAATAGTAGTAACCTTCTTTCTATCTAGCCCCAGTGTCTTCTCCTTCCTCAACTATGTGCTTCACTTGAGTGTGTGTGAGATGTGTGATAAATAGAGAGTCCAGCTCTCTATTTATACTAATTCTTGACTTGACTAAACCCTACTAGGTCCAACCTCACTAGGAGAGTCTAATAACCCTAGTGCCCTGAAACTGCGAGGACTTTAACCCTTAACCAATAGGAGGGTTACCCACAATGACTAGACATGACTTGTTTACATTATAGATCTTCTCGATAGGAACATCGGGGCATGACATGACTCAAGTACATCCTGGAATAAACATTGGGTTACAATATATAAGAAATACAAGTGAAATACATTCCAAAGTTACATATACATCAACACTCCCTCTTAACTAGGAAGGTATTCTTTCGACACAATTTTCAGCACAAGTCTTCTTCTCTGTATCTTCTGGATCATCATTGATTCCTCGTCATGTTCAAGTCATCTTCATATTCAAGTCATCTTTATCTTCAGATCTGGATCATCACTGGATCTGGATCACCACTGGACATCATCACTAGATCTGGATCATCACTCGATCTGGATCATCACTGGACATCATCACTAGATCTGGATCATCACTCGATCTGGATCATCACTGGACATCATCACTAGATCTGGATCATCACTCGATCTGGATCATCACTGCTGGATCATCATCACTAGATTTGTATCATCATCACTTGATATGGATCATCACTAGGTCATCATCACGGGTGCTATCTCTTGATTATTCTCATCATAGGAATCTCTACAGAGCCATCCCTTTTTCATGCTAGATGTACATCTACATAGCTAGTCCTTTTTCATACTGGATGTATCAACACAGAGCTAGTCCTTTTTCATACTAGATGTGGAACACACACAGAGCTAGTCCTTTTTCATATTGGATGAGTCTTCATATAGCTAGTCCTTTTTCATACTAGATTTGGAACACACACAGAGCCAGTCCTTTTTCATACTAGATGATTCTTCACAGAGATAGTCCTTTTTCATACTAGATGTGGAACACACACAGAGCCAGTCCTTTTTCATACTGGATGAGTCTTCACAGAGCTAGTCCTTTTTCATACTAGATGTGTAACACACATAGAGCCAGTCCTTTTTCATACTGGATGAGTCTTCACAGAGCTAGTCCTTTTTCATACTAGATGTGGAACACACACAGATCTAGTCCTTTTTCATACTGGATGAGTCTTCACAGAGCTAGTCCTTTTTCATACTAGATGTGGAACACACACAGAGCCATTCCTTTTTCATACTGGATGAGTCTTCATAGAGCTAGTCCTTTTTTTTACTAGATGTGGAACACACACAGAGCCAGTCCTTTTTCATACTGGATGAGTCTTCACAAAGCTAGTCCTTTTTCATACTAGATGTGGAACACACATAGAGCTAGTCCTTTTTGATACTAGATGTGTCTTCACAGAGCCAGTCCTTTTTCATAATGGATGTGGCATCCACACAGAGCTAGTCCTTTTTCATACTAGATGTGTCTTCACAGATCCAATCCTTTTTTATACTGGATGTGGCATCCACACATAGCTAGTCCTTTTTCATACTAGATGTGTCTTCATAGAGCCATCCCTTTTTCATGCTGGATGTGGCATCCACATACATCTGACAATGGAAGGAACCAATCCTCTCACCATGTCACAGCTCTTACATCCGACCATGGAAGGAACCAATCCTCTCACCATGTCGAAAAGGCACATCACTTACATCTGACCATGGAAGGAACCAATCCTCTCACCATGTCAGAAAGGCACATCATAGACACATCACTTCCTCTTGGGAGGAATCTCGATCTGGAGAACACCAAGCTTCTCCATAAAGTACTCAAACTTCACCCTATCCAATGGCTTAGCCAACACATCAGCTATATGTTCGTCTGTCACAACATACTGGAGCTTCACTGTTCCTCTCTGCACCATATCCCTGATATAGTGATACTTGATCTCGATATGCTTCGACTTGTCATGGAATACTGGATTCTCTGACAACTTTACACAACTCTGGCTATCACAATATATACAAGTAGCATCTAACTGGAGATCAAATAAATCAGATAGTAGCTTCCTCAACCATACTACCTCACAACTAGCTGAACAGGCTACGACATATTCTGCTTCAGCTGTACTCAGTGCCACACAGGATTGCTTCCTGCTAAACCAAAAGATCACACCTGATCCCATACTGAAGCAACACCCTGAAGTACTCTTCCTATCGATGGCACTGCTTGCCCAATCTGAATCAACATAACCCTACAGGTTAATCCTTTGATTAGTCTTATACTTGAGCCCATAATCAACCGTACCCTTTAGGTACCTCAGAATGTGCTTTGCAGCAGTCAAGTGAACATGTCTCAGATCTGTCAAGTATTGGCTCAAGGTGTTCACAACAATGCAAATATCTGGTCCTGTGTTCATCAGGTACATCAAGGACCCAATCATCTGATGATACATCATGGCATCGATCGACTCTGATGAAAAATCACTCAATAGCTTTAGATTCGATGCCATAGGTGTATTTAATGCCTTGAAGTCCATCATCCCGAATCTCTTCAAGATCTCTACTGCATACTTCCCTTGTCCAAGGAAGATTCCATCTGTATTTTTCCACACCTCCATACCTAGAGAATAATGCATCATACCCAAGTCCTTCATTTTGAACTCAGTAGCAAGCTTTCTCTTTGTATCAGCACTCAACCCATCCATGCTTGTCATAAACAGATCATCTACATATAGTAGGAGCATCACTGGGTTGCCATATTCAACCTTGTAGTAAAGTTTGGAATCTGATTTACTCTTGGTAAAGCCCAAATTAGATAGAAAGTTGTCAATTCTGCCATACGATGTCCTGGGTGCCTGTTTCAAGCCGTACAAGGATTTCTTCAATCTACACACATGAGACTCCCTATCATGTATCTCAAAACCAAGTGGCTACTCCACATACACTTCCTCTTCCACTACACCATTCAAGAAAGCAGTCTTGACATCTTTTTGGTGTATCTTCCATTTCATCATTGCAACCAGAGCAAGTACCGATCTGATGGAAGTGTATCTAGCTACAGGTGCAAAGGTTTCTTCACAGTCTATTCCTTCTTTCTGGGAGAAACCACGAGCAACAAATCTTGCTTTATATTTCTCTATGCTACTGTCTGTAGCATGCTTAATATTGTAGATCCATTTGGAAGTTACAACTAACTTCCCTTTTGGTCTTGGGACAACATCCCAAACATCATTCTTCATGATCGATTGATAGTCTTTGATCCTAACATCCTTCCATTCTTTCTGTTCTACCACTTCTTCATAATTGGAAGGTTCTTTATCAATGAAATCACATAGTAATGCTACATAACTGGAACAGGATCTGGTCCTCTTTCTTTCTCTGAGATTCTCTTTTGGAACCCCATATCTTTCTGCACCTTGTATAATCTCTCGTACCCAAGCAGGTTTCCTCTTGTGAGGATTCTTCTCCTGTGGTGGATCTATAGGTCTTTGTGGTTCTTCAAATTCTCGATCTTCTTCTTGAGTTTCTTTGTTCATGATTGTATCATGAATTATGGGAGATTCTGCTTCTTCAGGTTCTTCAGCAGGTTTTTTTCTGGATTTGATATAAGCTAAATCTTCGTCAAATGTTACATCCCTACTGATGTCAATCTTCTTGAACCCTGGGAAGTATATTCTGTAAGCCTTCGAGCTTTCAGAGTATCCCACAAATATACCCTTCTTTCCTGAAGGATCTAATTTTGTCCTCTTCTCTTTTGGAATGTGTACGTACACTGG
Source organism: Pseudotsuga menziesii (assembly GCA_001517045.1). Taxonomy (NCBI): domain Eukaryota; kingdom Viridiplantae; phylum Streptophyta; class Pinopsida; order Pinales; family Pinaceae; genus Pseudotsuga; species Pseudotsuga menziesii. Next base: position 1,011,587 of record LPNX010479276.1, on the reverse strand, counting down.
ACATTCGAATATTCTGAGATGGCTAACTTCTAGTTTCTTGCCAGAGAAGACTTCTTTAGGAGTCTTGTTCTCAAGTACTCTATGTGGAGTACGGTTCTGTACATACACCGCTGTTCTCGCTGCTTCTACCCAAATATGCATAGGAAGATCTTGATCATGAAGCATAGCTCTGGTGGCTTCCATGATAGTTCTATTCTTCCTTTTTGTAATCCCATTCTGTTGTGGATTATAAGGAGTGGACAACTCCCTCTTAATCCTTGAGTCTTTACATAATTCTTTGAACTCTTTCGAAGTGAATTCTCCACCATTATCTGATAAAAAAGTATTGATCTTCTTTTCAGTGTGGTTCTCAATCAAGGCTTTGAATTCCTTAAACTTGCTGAATACTTCGTCGTTGTTCCTCATGAAGTAAATCCATGTCTTCCTAGAAAAGTCATCAATAAAATAAACATAGTATGCATACCCGCTTAGAGAACTTGATGACATTGGTATGCATACATCGAAGTGAATGATTTCCAAGATTCATTTTTCCTTGCTCTCACTAATTGGAAATGTCTTCTTTGTATTCTTTCCTCTTGCACATCCTTTGCAGACCCCATCATGTTTTGCTTGAATTTTTGGAAGACCTTCAATAGCTTTGCTTGCAAGTGGTAGTGCTCTGTAATGCACATGTGCAAGCCTTATATGCCAAAGTTCATTTGGTTCTATTGATTCATGAACCAAATCCTGTTCTAGTTGGCCCTTCAACTTGTATAGACCTCCTTCTTGTTCCCCAATCACTATTGCATTGTCAAAAGTCTTTCCCTTTGGCCACATAAGAACTTGGCCATCTGTGAAAGCAACCCTCATTCCTTTTGCATCCAATGCAGATATGGAGAGGAGGTTCTTCTTTAGTCCTGGAACAAATAATACATTCTTCATCTTCATAGACTTTCCAGAGTCTAGTATATAGGAGGATTCACCACTACCTTTTATTGGATGCTGGTATCCATCCCCAAGTTTCACCTTGTGAGGTGACTCATGTTCAGATAGATTCACAAATGATTTTTTGAATCTCATCATGTGCTTGGAAGAACCACTGTCTATGATCCAATCATTGCTTCCATGTGAAACAGTTCTCGTAAGAGTGGAGATCAACACATATTCTTCATCACTTGAAGAACCACTTTCTTTTCTGACTCTTTTTGTGGAAGGCTCATCATCCTCTACAGCATGAGAATGATGTCTTCTCTTGTTTTTCTTCTTCTTCTTTAAGTTCCCTTTATTAGGGCAGAATCTGGATATGCGACCTTTCTCATCACATGTGTAACATCTAATGGTAGACAGATCTCTTTTAGGGTGTGAGATATTACCTTTGGAGTGATGATGGTTCCTTCTGGTTTTCTTGGAGTGAACTGTGAGAGCTTGATCTTCATTTCCCATCTTCTCTTCTTGAGCTGCTCTCTAAGCTTCTTCTTGAGAGCATTCTTCCCATAGTCTGCTAAACTTGACTAACTTCTTTCTTGCACAGATCCCTTGAATGAAAGAGTCCCATGATCTAGGGAGACCATTCAAGGTGGTCATCACAATATCTACATTTTCCACTTCTTCATCTACTACTTCCAGTTGTTCCTTGATCTGAGATACTCTTGTAAAGTAAGACAGAATAGTCTCAGCATTATGGATCTTTACATTCTTCAATTGGTTTCTCAGAGTCATCTTCCTGTTTATGTTCTTCCCTTCAAAAAATTTGGTTAGGGAATCAAACATAGCTTTAGGTGTCTTGAGGGAGGACACCTATGGTATGAGGTGATCCTTGATAGAATCAACAATTGATTCTCTTTGCCATAACCAACTTCTTCTTATGTAAGGCCTTAGCCTCATCTCCCTTTGGAATTGGAACCTCCTCATTGATATAGGAGTCCAACTCATTTTCTTCCAGGACTACGGAGATCCTATACTTCCAGGTTCAGAATTTATCAGCTCCCTCAAGATTTTCATCAAGCTTGGTATGATGAGACATCTTAACTGAGAACCTCAAATGGAAATACAAAATATTTAGATCTTACCAGGTCAAGATGTTGGATCTGGATTTGGAGCTGAAATCTTGCAGTGCTGGTTCAGTAGCAAATTAGGGTTTTTCTTTTCTAGAGTTTTGTCCAACCAAATGCTTTGAATTTGATCCATAACTTTGATTTTGGGGAGGAGATCAATCCAGGCCTAGGATCACTGAAAAAATCATCTTCTATGAAAAGCCCTAATTTTCGACAGCAGTGTCGGGTCCAAAACTGAATAACCTCAGAATTGGATTCTGCTTCGACAGAAAGATGCACCCTAAGGAGGAGAGTTAATCCAACCTTATTTTTCTGAAAATCTGTGGAGGAATATCCACTAAGTAGGAATCCCTAGTTCCCGCAGCTGCACAGTGTCTTCTTCTTAGGTTAGCTCTGATACCATGTTAAATTTTTATCATTAAGATAGCAATACATTAGGATCTTTAACTGAGAGAATAACAAGCACAACAATCAAACACAAGAGACAATGAACACGGTGTTTATCCTCGGGGAAACCATAAATGGTGAAAACCCCGCAACTTCCTCATAGATAGAATCAACACCAAAAGTAAACCCAAAACAGTAAGTGATCTCCCGACAGCAATAACCTTCTTTCTATCTAGCCCCAGTGTCTTCTCCTTCCTCAACTATGTGCTACACTTGAGTGTGTGTGAGATGTGTGATAAATAGAGAGGCCAGCTCTCTATTTATACTAATTCCTGAATTGACTAAACCCTACTAGGTCCAACCTCACTAGGAGAGTCTAATAACCCTAGTGCCCCGGAACTACTGGGAATTTAACCCTTAACCAATAGGAGGGTTACCCACAATGACTTGACATGACTTGTTTACATTATATATCTTCCCGATAGGAACATCGGGGCATGACATGACTCAAGTACATCTCGGAATAAACATCGGGTTACAATATATAAGAAATACAAGTGAAATACATTCCGAAGTTACATATACATCAACAATTTTCATTTGAAGTCTATGTTTGATCACTAGAATATTATTGGATCTGATTCATTGGGATTTGGTTCCCAAGCTAGGCAGATTGTGACTGATATCCGAAGGAGGAAAGGGTCTCAAGGAGAATATGGCTCCTTTGTCAGAGTGTGAAGACAAGCTGTAAATTTTTGCAATGTTTGCGTGTATTGCCATGTCATGATCTTTCTGAAAGTTTTTTTTAATTGGAATGAAAATGCATTCCTTGCATCCATATTAAACATACAGTTAAATTTGGGCTCATGTTTCAGATGGTTAATCCTTTTTGAAAGATTTTAATATTGTGTAGTCAGAAATTGAATTTCAAGGATATTCTCAGTTTAAAAGAGATGGGAAGTCAATTACTTATTTTATACAAGGTGCTGGTGTAAAATTCAAGTGTGAATTCACTCATTGAAATGATGTGGAATCTCTTCCATTTTGTGGGACAAGAGTAAAATGATTAGACTATAGCTTTGATCAGATTACATATGGGATCTTATCACTAAGAAATGTAGACTTCCATGGGTGTTGAATATACAATTTTGAGGCCAATTCCCATAGTAACTTAGAAAAAAGGAAAACAGAATGTCAGAAACAATGTTGTCATTGATGTCAAGAAAGAATACAGGTAATGAGAGAAGTGTAATATCCCAAACTGCTGATTTACACTATTGCATGTGACTCTAATATCCCAAACTGCTAATTTGCACTATTGCATGTGTTTTTCCCAATGCAATATGCCAATTAAGGGATTCAACATGTAATATTTGTCTTCTCTTCTTTATTTTAATGCAACTGATAAATATGGGTATTGTTGATGGTAATAATAATTGTGTGACAATTTTCTTATTCAATGGTTAATTGCATGTCATCAGTAAACACCATAAATCCAATGTTATCAACTGGAGAGCCTGACTAGATATATAGATCTATTTATTTAAGTTTGGTAATAAATAGTACCTTAGATTCAATTTATAATAACCAAATATCAGAGATGAATTATTGCTAACCTCAAAATAGTGATGAAAGTGGATCGCAGTTGGCTGTAGTAGCTTGTTACAACCCTCAAAATAGTGATGAAAGTGGATCACTGCTAGCTGTAACAGCTTGTTACAAACCTAATTCTTTTCCCATATTAATGGTTCAGGCTCTCTTTGGTAATGGAAATTGATAGAGTATGAAAGCGATACATTTTTTTTATGAGAAAATGTATCTCATACAAGAGTTCATGGCTCTCCTAAGAGCTATGTGCTAGATCATGGATTTTCCAAGAGCTGAATAGTGCAGTTGAGGTTCACACCTTCTTGGTAGACAATCTAAAGCTTGTCAACAAGAAAGCTTTGTAGAATAGTTGACTGCTTGACTAAGAATGAGCAGAGTGATTTATTGTAGCTGTTGATGACATATTTTGGAGGAGATTTGTTCATGTATCAGCCAGAGATACCTCATTTGCAGTGGAACGTGTGATTGGGAATGATTTTTTCCTCCCAGCTAAATCACATCTTTATCTTGTTGAGTATGACAACCACAAGAGCCCAAATCGTGACAGTTAATGTGTAGCAGTAGTAGGGTATGAAAAACCAAGGTATGAACCAATTTAACCCAATAGGGGAAATCAAAATCAAATTATCCAAGGGTATCTAAATATAAACATGCCTGCAAAGATGAAGCACACATTTCCCCAGTAACGGACAAGTTCTCATCCATTAACACGAGGTGCCATGCCAACCAAATTAACCTGATAGGGGAAATCAAATCTAAGAGTATCGAAATATAGACATGCCTTGGAACGTTAAAGTGCACATTTCCCCAATTAAGGACAAGTTATTATGGGTTAATATGTGAGACTTCTAGCTGGAAAAAAACCCAAAGATGACTTGTTCCCGAATTGATTGCTATTGTGTTTAAGACTTTATTGGTTTAGGAGTTTAATCAAATAGTTTGCAAATATCACAACAATTGCCACAACTAAAATTCTATTGGATTCAACATTAAACAACATTACATATATTCAAATCAAGACATTATCTATGTTATTGCAACAAATAAGCTCAGTACAGATGGAACTTGACTGATATAGATGACTATTTTTTGCAGCTCACTGTGGGTGAAAAGAAAGATTTTCTTGGCCCCAATATTGCTGTAGCATCCCTCGCAATTGTGCCCAACTAGTTCGATATGACCCCAACCAATGAATATCCTTAGGAAGAGTACCCCAACAGAGTTTTAGAATGCTGGAAAATTATTTTCAATGGCAGCAATCTCATACTATAATGCCTCAGATCTGGTGTGTTTAGAAATCTCATAAAATGTGTCTAATACACCTTGGAAGCCCCTCCCTCAATAGTAAATAGCAACAACGATCAACTATGGATGAGAATGCGCCCCTAAGAAAACACTGCGTCCCCCATTTTTAGATTCACGACTCCAAAGGTGCGACCCCATGGTAAACCTATGTCAACATAGAAAATCGTCCTCCCTTCTTTGCACTAGATGGGATATATATGACCATGGAGAAGAAAATGAGCACTGCCCACTTTTGTGTCTTGGAAAACCTATTTTTTTAAAGATTTGCTCAGATCTAGTTTGTTGTTCAGTGAAGAGAGAAAATATTCCTTTGATAGATCAAGAAATCTAGTCAAAACTCATAGCCCCAAAAATCCCCACCTGTGTCAAAATTCTCCCGCTATTCAAATCCAATGAAATGTCATGCAAAACCATTGTTGTTTTTTGCATTGTGTTTTTGTTATTTGCTTTTTTTGGTCTTTGTTTTACTTTTTATAATTTTTCTTTGATGTTTTTATTTTTATTTTTTATTTTCTATATGGATATATGCATTTATTTTACATTTTTTATAAAAAAAATTATATATGTTATTTCAAAGATGATGCTGATGAGGATGAAGATGACAAGGACAAGGACAAGGAGTATGATTAAGAAAATGACAATGGTGCCCATAATGATAATGAGGATGATGATGTTTATGATGGCAATATTTATTATCCTAATATTTGGTTTATTGGGCCTAAACATGAGATTGGATTGTGTGATGCTAGTTTGGGAAAGCAAATAATGGGATTTTTCCTTTTGTTTAGATGTTTTCTTCATTACAATTAATTGTAAGAAATCGTATAATAGAGTGGAGTGATGACAATGGTGATGAGATGACGTTGGTGACGACAATGACAATGGTGATGTTTAATATCATGATGTCAACAAAGATGATGATCATCATAATAATCAAGACAACAAGAACAATGATGATAATAATGATCATCCTCGATGATGGCATAATTGTTATCATTAGAATGAGCATAATGATAATCATGAACGTAGATAAGATACTATGGGTCCACACCCATCCGTTGTGAGATTTAATGTTGGGTGAAGTTCATCATCACCAAATACCCCATGTATCTAGAAGCAAGGATGTAAGAACCATTATTTTCAACAACAACAAAAAGGAAAAAGAAGGAAAACCATAACAAAACTCATTGTTGTTCAGTAATGAAATGGGTAGAATGTCCAGGTTGTAATAACCACTAGTGGAGTTATCATTATAAGGAGGATTTATCATCATTTTGCTCAAGGGGAATATTTTCAGAGATAAATATTTTTAGAGATAAATATGCTAATAGGGATCTAATCATCCCTCTCCTTCCACACATTGAAACATCTACTCCATAACCATATAACATTAGGCTCATTGGTGAAGAGTCCACTTGCCACAAGCAATTTAGAATGGCCAGGTCATCCTCCTTTTCACACGTCACCCCAAACCATCCTCATGAGAATATGAAGCCCTTTGGTGTGTAATCAATTAAAGATTTTCAATTCTTTTCATATAATTTATGGTATCATGTTAGGGGAAAACTTGAATCTATAGTTTGACATGATCCGTTGCCTATTTTTTTCTGTATGATCTTCACATATTACATGGTATGCTAGGAAATTTTCTATTGAACTCAAGTGATTGTGATAAAATTCATAACCATGCATGGACAATGGTTTTTAGAGGATTGGGTGTGCATAGTACGAATATCATAATGCTATTGAGGTATTTGTTGTGCTCTCAAGCTACATTGTTATATTGATATTCAAATTTTCCAAAAATAAAAATAAGATTGTGCTCTCTCAACCTAAGTAGATAGAATATATTTGTTACTAGTTTTAGAATGACAATTTCAACATTGGATAACAATTTACTTCACATGTTACTCTACTGGTCAAAATAAAAATCATTACATTGCCTCAAAAGTGTTGATGTAATTGTAACTTTAGAATGTATTCACTTGTATTTCTTATCTATTGTAACCCGATGTTTATTCCAGGATGTTATCATGTCATGTCATGCCCTGATGTTCCGATCGGGAGAATCAATAATGTAAACAAGTCATGTCAAGTCATTGTGGGTAACCCTCCGATTGTCTAAGGGTGAAAGTACCCGCAGTTCCGGGGCACTAGGGTTATTAGACTCTTGTAGTAGAGGTCGGCCCTAGTAGGGTTTTATTCATGTCAGGATTAGTATAAATAGAGAGCTGGACTCTCTATTTAGCACACATCACATACACACTCAAGTGTAGCGCATAGTTGAGGAAGGAGAAGACACTGGGGCTAGAGAAGAAGAAGGTTACTGCTGTCGGGAGTGCATCTTACTGTTTTGGGGTTTTAGCTTTTGTGTTGATTCTATCTCTAAGGAAGTTGTGGGGTTTTCTCCATTTATGGTTTCCCCGAGGAAAAGAACTGTGTTCATTGTCTCTTGTGCTTGATTGCTATGCTTGTTGTTCTCTCAGTTAAAGATCCATATAATGCTAGTTTAAATGTTGAAAACCTAACATGGTATCAGAGCTAATCCGAGAAGAAGACACTATGCAACTGCAGGAACTAGGGCTTCCTACTTTGTGGATCTATCTCCATAGATTTTCAACAAAAGTAAGGTGGAATAACTCTCCTCCTTAGGCCGCATCTTTGTGTTGAAGCATAATCCAATTATGAGGTTTTTCAGTTTTGGACTCGACACTGCTGCCAAAAATTAGGGATTTTCACAGAAGAGGAATTTTTCAGTGAGCCTAGGCCTAGATTGATCTCCTCCCAAAAATCGAAGTTAGGGATAAATTTCAAAGCATTTGGGTGGATAGAGCTTCAGAAAAGCAAAACCCTAATTTGCTCCTAAACCAACTCTGCAGGATTTCATCTCAACATTCAGATCTGACATCTTGACCTGAT
>LPNX010479276.1:982817-1000078 GCA_001517045.1 Pseudotsuga menziesii | reverse complement strand
CTTGGACAAGGGAAGTATGCAATAGAGATCCTGAAGAGGTTTGGGATGATGGACTGCAAGGCTATGGCCACACCTATGGCATCGAACCTGAAGCTATTGAGTAATGATTCATCAGAGTCGGTTGATGCTACGATGTATCATTAGATGATTAGGTCCTTGATGTACCTAATGAACATGAGACTAGACATTTTCTTTGCTGTGAACACCTTAAGCCAATTCTTGACAGATCTGAGAAATCTTCACTTGATTGATGCAAAGCATATTTTGAGGTACCTGAGGGGCACAATTGATTATGGGCTCAAGTACGATGTGAATCAGAAGATTAACTTGGAGGGTTATGTTGATTTCGATTGGGTAGGAAGTGCCATCAATAGGAAGAGCACTTCAGGGTGTTACTTCAGTATGGGATTAGGTGTGATCTCTTGGTTTAGCAGGAAGCAATACTGTGTGGCACTGAGTACAGCTGAAGCAGAGTATGTCACAGCTTGTTCAACTAGTTGTGAGGCAGTATGGCTGTAGAAGCTACTGTCTGATTTATTTGATCTCCAGATGGATGCTACCTGTATACATTGTGACAACCAGAGTTGCGTGAAGTTTTCAGAGAATCCAGTGTTCCATAACAAGTCGAAGCATATCGAGATTAAGTATCACTATGTCAGGGATATGGTGGAGAGGGGAGCAGTGAAGCTCCAGTATGTTGCGACGGATGATTAGATAGCTGATGTGTTGATGAATCCACTAGCCAGAGTGAAGTTCGAGCACTTCAGGGAGAAGCATGGTGTTCTCCAGATCAAGGTCCCTTCCAAGGGGAAGTGATGAGTCCATAAGCCATTCTGACGAGCAGGTCAGATGTAAGGGCTGAGCCATTCTGTCATGGCTAAAGGATTAAGTTCCTCCCAAGGTCATATGTGAGTGCTAGACATTCTGATGTAGGATGAGCTCCTACATAGATGTAAGGGCTACCGCCTTTCTAACAAGTAGGTCAGATGTGAGTGTTGGCCATTCTGATGTGACTGTAGGATTAGGTCCTATATGATCAGATATAAGGGCTACTGCCTTTCTGACGAGTAGGTCAGATGTGAGTGCTGGTCATTTTGACGAGTAGGTCAGATGTAAAATCTACCGCATTTCTGACAAGCAGGTAAGATGTGAGTGTTGGCCATTCTGATGAGTAAGTCAAATGTAAGGGCTATCAAAGACCTATGAGGAGGTAGGCATACACCTAGCATGAAAGAAGGATGGCTCTGTAGAACTTCTTGTGATGAGAAGAATCATGAGATAGCACATATGATAGTGACTAGAGGAGATCCAGATTGAGCTATGATCCAAATCCAGTTATGATGACTACGAGAGATCCAGATCGAGTGATGATCCAGATCCAGCAGTGATGATCCAGATCCAGTCCAAAACATCATTATTCCTTCCCCATACGTCCATCCATGCACCTTTAGTGATGGGGACCTAGTCCTTGTCCATGACCAAGCCAATGATAAGATAGGGAAAGGGAACTTTGACTCCATGTGGTATGGCCCTTATGTCATACATCGATCTCTTGGCTAGGGGGAATATCTCCTTGCTGAATCTGACAACCACCTCTTGAAGAATTACCGCAATGGGATCTACCTTAAGAAGTTCTATGCCTGAAGTCGCTCACCATGAGTACCCTTGTATCATAGTTTTTAATTCTTGTTTTGCATTTTTTTACCATGAGTCAATGATCCCCTCCAATATTCGCTCCACGTCCATCCAAACTGAGTCCATTGTATCACCCCGTCACATCCTTGGCAAGTGAGCAGGTGGATCTAAAAAATACACCCTGCCCCTGCACTATTGGTGCCCCATTGGAGGGTGCGTTCCCTATTTGAATTATTATTCCATTGATCTTCAGGAAATGAGTGCAATTGAATTGTATTATTGTCTAGTGGAATGGAATGAAAACAACACACTGAACAAGACAAATTTCACAGAAACTGATAAGTATTGCTTAGTAAAATTACAGTATTATCTTCATTAATCCCAGTAGTATACATTGATGTTACATAAAGGAGAATTCAAATCATGTTGATAGGATTCGAATCTACCAACTCAATATTGACTGACTGGATAACTAGAAGTGTCTAAATCACTATCAGAGCTCACTAGTCTAACTCTAGATGTCTAATTTAGTCTCCCAATTAGTTAAACCAGTTAAATTGATGAGTTAGGTGAGAATAGGTGCCTAACCCCATGCGGCCATGCAAGACTGGTGCTAACTGAAATGGAGGACATCTAGCTGAATGTAACTGGAGCATAACTTATCTTAACTAGTTACCAACTACCAACAACTAAAGGAGGTTGGTGGTGGCACTCCTAGTGGCTCCTAAATTGTAGGGATTTGTCTCAGAGGAACATAAGCGAATGCATGAACATGTAGTCAGTTGCAGTTAACCTATATATGTGTTCCCACACTCTATTCGTTGGTACTAGTGGCATCAATAGCCCAAGTGGACCCAATTGTATTAGACGAACCAATATTAATTAATGACTCCTGTAGTAGGGATTTCTCCCTTGCTACAAGCAGGAATAGTTCGCTTCCATCTATAGGATGGAAGGGTAGGGTTCCTGTTGGTTGTAAGAGAAAGAAAACCTGCAAACAATATTAGGGACAAGCTCTAGAAACCCTACAAGAAACTGTTAGAAAACTAAATGGCTACAAGAGATCAATGGAAACCTACAACAAAGTATGAGCAACAAACCTGCAAGTAAAATATGTTAGAAAACTACAATATGAATGAAATAAAACACAAGTATACCTTCTTTGGGTGGAAATGGGTCACCACTCCCTAGCTTTGTGAGCACCTCTCAATGGGATGGAAGCTTTGGCCTATGGATCAATGGAGGAGAGGGAGGGTGAATGGCTTGAGAGGAAAATGGTCGCAAGGAACTCACACAGGCAGCATAATGATAGGTAGAGAAGGAGTGTTTTGAGAGTGACCCCCACCCCTCTATTTATATCTTTTTTCTAGAGATTTAGGGTTTTAAGTCCCTGGTTAGGGATTTAGCCCCTTTTTTGGGCTTTAAGCCCCTTTCGCCCAATTCTTAGCTCCTTTGGGGGTTTAAGCTCCTTTGAGGGGTTTTAGCCCCTTTTTGGAGGTTTTAGCCCCTATGAGAGCTATTTTGGCTCTTTTTAGGGGTTTTTAAGCCCTTTTTCATATTTTTGAGCCTTTCTGAGGGTGTGGGGGTCAAATGAGGGTTGTGCATGGATATCTTTGGGTGGTGTAGGTCATATAGAACTCATTGGGGGATTTTTTGGGTTAACAGATTTCCCCCTGATGTGTGAGGCAAGGAGCTCATTGTATGGCCGACGGACATCATAGTATTTTTTGGGGAGAGGTGGTGCTTCCTGGGCTGGGGCATGTTGGCTTTTGGTTTTTGTATTAATATGGTTCCCATCAATGGGTTAGATACAAATAATGTGTGACATGTATATGGATGCGGTAGGCATCCCCATGCTCGTAATGATGTCAAAAGAATAATGTGTTCTAAGATCTATAATACAAGAGCTGATCATGTACAACTGTTGTTACAATGGTGGTTGCCTCAATGAGAGGATGAATACAATATTGATCTGAAGAACTGCTACATTGGACCCATGGAATTCTCATGGAATGTTATATCTGCATGACTGATAGTCTATTGGATCTGGAATGGTACATAGCTATCGGGACCTACTGGAGAGTCAGAGTCTCTATGGTATAAATATGCTGCATCAATCATAAATCTATATGGAAGCATTGTTGGGGCTTCTGAACACTGTCTCCAACGCAACCCAGAAATCACAAGGGACATGAACCTATTGGGGTCCCTCAAATAGACTCATCAAAGTGCTAGATTCAGGTGACATCCAGGGTCTTCAACCAAATACTGCATGGACCATTACCTTATACGAATCTCAACAGTACAATGATATAGCTGGAGTCGAGAACATGAGAAACAACCATCCCAAGAGGCACTAAGGGCTCCTCTCAAGTAGTCCAAGGAACTCATCAATGAGGTTAATGAAACCAGAATACAGGGACCTCTGGGTCTATCCTACAGAATATGTGTGTTGTTGTTGACAGAGGGGGAACTGCAACTAGCCAAGGCAATGGTGTTTCCTTGACTAGAAGCATGAGGGAAATAACCGAAAGATGGGAGGAAATCTGAGTACTGACTCACTGAATGGGGGGGGAGAGGGAGGATTTGAATAGGGGTAGGGAATCATAGGGGACACAAAATTCCTTTGTTTAGAGTATGACGGCAGGGTGGACTAGGCAGAAAATGAAACCGACTCATGGGAAAGGGATCATTGCTATAATACCAGGGATGTAATTGTAGATGGGAAATACTTGGGAGAGGTAGACACTTTTGGTATTGATGGGATCCAAGGAAGAGACATTGCGGAGTACTCTGAACAAAGGCGACCTAAAGTGGGAATGTTTCCAAACTGTTATCTATGGGGTGGTGTCTAGAGACACCATTGTGGTACGATCTCGTGTATTTTTGGCGATCCCAAGAAAGTAAATGCTCGATGGTGCTTTCAATTTTAGAGAGTTTGAAAGAATAGAGAAGACTCCAATGGGGGCTCTTTTTCATTGGTAGTCTCCTGCTCCTGAAAAAGGATAAAAGTATACATAGGAGAGCTCGCCCATCCTTTAGGGGATGAGAGACTTCTTTGCCATTGGTAGTCCAATCAAGCCGAAAAAGGTAAACCTGTACTAATTGGACGATCATTCAAATACTTTTACAAGCATGAACGAAACCAAGTTTTCTCCATGATATTTTCTTGATGAGAAGGATGGAAAAGAGCTTAATGACAACCCATGGTGAGCTTTTTCATTAAGTTCATCCCCTCTACCTAAGAAATCATAAAAGGATGCAGAGGGGAACGGTCTTGGCTTGAATGTTCCAAGCTAGTCCTTTTCATGTGATGGTCTACATTGTCCACAAAAGGAGATAAATGAGATGATGTAGACGCCCTTTCCTATACTTTAACGAGTGGGAAAGGAAGCCGTTGTGCTCAACAATCTTTTCATTCTTTTAGCAGTAAAAAAAGATCTTAAAAGAAACTCTAGTATCGTCAATCGATTGAGGAGGCACTGGTGGTGCCCCCATGTCAGGACAGTGGATAGTGGTCCAAAGGTCATCCGTGTATTATGGATGGAGAAGGTGGCTCTTGAATATACATGGGATAGATCATAGCAGAGGCACATGAATCGGTGCGGCATAGGCATGCAAACCGAGGTGTCTCTCGGACAGAGGTCAGGAGAGTTGTGGTGGACGTACTTGACTACATGTGATGTGAGTGCAAGTCTGAAGGCATCTATGTGTTGAATGCATGCAAAATAAATGATCCACCCTCCGGGTGGTGGCCTGAATACCCGCACAAGGTGTGGTGGACAGATTTGATAGCTATATACTGAAATGAAATGATGTGCCTTCCGGGGAGATGGTTGGAGAACCTACATGAGTGGCGATAGGAAAGTGTAATGCAGGTACTGGTTTGAAGACACTTACATCACAATGATGTGGCTCGTAAACTGAGGTAATTTCCTGGAAGTGGTCCCAAAAATTACTTGTTAAACATGATACGATGGTCTCATTAGAAAATGGAGGACGAAATTATAAAACCGGTGGTGCGAACGACATCTCAAACAAATTCGGTATGACTTCGACTAGCAGCTAGTGGTGTTTCCCCTAGTGCCATAATGCATAGGGAAAAAATTACCCATATGGGGGAGTGTGGGTACGAAGCTAGCTCAACGTACAATGTTTGATTCACACAATGCTATGAAAATTGATTGGGCTTCCAGGATAGGTCTAGGGACCTAATGGTATGTTAGCATGGTGGTATCTAGATCATATGTGTGACATACTATGTGCATGTGCAGATGTGGTACCACACCCTCCATTGGGATACCTTCATGTGTAGAGCTATTATTGGAGGGTGTCTTTTATTTGTGGTAAAAATGTTGCAAAAGAAAAAAGAAAAAACTACACTATAAGGGACTCATAGTGGTGGTATCAAGCATAGACTCTCTTGAGGTAGAGCCCGTTATGCGGCTTCTTCAAGAGGTGACCATCTGAGTCAGTGAAGAGGTATGCCCCCTTGCTGAGACGAAGGTCATTGGCAAGGCAGGGTGAAAAAATATGGTCTTTTATGGGAAGAACCAATTCCACACTTTGGTTTAAATGGAATGGGGTAAAACTAGAGGCGGTCTTACGGATCTCTCCATCATCACATAAGTGGTGCCAAGATAGATTAGGTGGATATTCCACAGCCGATGAGATGGAAGGGTGACTGGTGCTAGCAATCATGTAAATGGTATTAGTTGTGCTTTTGGTGGCCTTTCCCCTAGTCTTTGTTGGAGGAAGAGGGGAAAGCCTAGAGACGGGAGGAGTCTTTGATGGACTCGAAAGTAGGTGCAACATCATCTCAATTGGCTGGACAAGAGTCAACACATCTTGGGGCCTCAAAGGTAGGGTAGGTGGTTTAAGGTGCCACACGGGAACTCCTAGTGTGAAATCCTGTAAATTGCAGGTTTCCAAGACAAACTTACTCATAATATCGAATGGTAGGAAAAGGAAAAGGATCACGTTGAGTGGGAATGAACCCTACTATTTCCCTGGTAACTGAGGTTGAGGTTGCGGCTATGGTTGGGATTGTGGTTGCGGATGGAGTTGCGGCTATGGATGGAGCTATGGCTACGAATGGAGCTACGACAATGGTTGGTGCTTCGGTTGCAAATGGTGCTGCGGCCGCAGATGGAGATGCGGCTAAGGATGGAGCTGTGACTGCAGTTGGTGTTGCGGCTATGGATGGAGCTATGGCTGCTGATGATGTTGCGGCTACAGATGGTGTCGTGATTGTGGTTGGGGCTACAACTGCAGTGGGTGTTTAGGTGCAGCAATGCTGCATGAAAGCATGCACAAATCCGTAGTCTCATTTGGTGTCCGTAGTGGTGACACTAAGGGGAAAGAAGCCATCATGGTGGTATCGGCAAACAACCCAGAGCTCACATTCAATAATGGAGAGGATGGTATGTTGTAAAGCATGGTGTTGACCACTGGGATAACATTGGTAGGTGCGATTAGCCCTTGCAGATCAATGGTGTTGATTATAGGGATAACATTAGCGGGTGTAGTTGGCCCTTGTGGATCGTGATAAGTCAGTTGGTCAACCATCACGATTTTCCCTTCATGAGGAAACATCATGAGATGAAAAACAGTTGATGCTATGGATCTCATGGCGTACATATAACTTCTTCCAAGGAGAAGGTTATAGTCCAACTGAGCATTGACAACCTCTATGTCAATCAATACTATTTTCTTGGCCAATGTGATGGGAATGTGTGGGAGGATTCCTTGGGATTTAGTGGGGTGGCCATCATAATCCTGCAAAGTAGTAGAGGATGGTTGAAGAATTGGGGATCCAAGCTTCTTCCAGACTAAGGTAGACATAATGCACATGAATGCCCACTCGTCGACTATGCACCGGTGCACGACCAGATTTCGAATGGATACCGGGATTTGGAAAGAAATGGTTGATGGCATCTGTAGTTCTCCGTTCTCTGTGTCGAATATGATCATCTTGGATTCATAGGGGTCTATAGCACCAAGGGAAGCTAGTAAGGCTTTCTGCTGTGTTGGGAAAGTTTTGAGTGCCTAAAGAGAAGACATGGCCCTAGGTGTTTGACCCAAATCATCCATGATCCTGTAGCTTACAGCAACTCTAGCTGTGACATTTTTGGCAACCCGCTGTATGGGGGGGTGCAGAGGAAAAGGGGGTAAATGAAGAGGTGCATTGGTTGTTTTGGACGTAGATGTCGTTGATGTGTTAGTGGGTTCGGTGTTAGTTTCGTACTGATTTTGTCTCGTCTATAAATTTACCTCTTCAGTTGTCATGGCTAGCAAGTGGTGAACACCTGTTTATGTTGTCGGAGGTGCCCCCGGGGTGTTGGGATTGGGTTGGGGAGTAGGTACAGTTGCTACCAATCCTTGGACTAGAAATGGGTTTTGGAGGACCATAGGTGGAGTCCTTGGTGGTGTTGAGTTGGGTTGAGTTGGGGCTGCCGTATTGGTAGCATGTTGAACCTCATTGTGAATGGCTTGCTTGGTGCGATCCATGAAGGGGCATTCATGTGTATAGTTCCCATAGACCTCACACAAATTGCATGGATGATTTGTGCACAACAAAGTGTTGTGTCTAGGTGCGTTCAGTTGCTGAGGATTTTAAGCTGGCCATTTTTCCCCGGCATTGTTGGCAGGGTTTAGTTGTTGACTACCTCCCTGCGGTTGATTGTTGCCTTAGTTTCGGGCTCAGTTATTTCTTGCTTTCCCTTGTTGGTTATTGGGGGCTGGTTGGTTGGGACGGTTTTGCTGTGCAAACACCTATCCTAAAGGTGCTAGCAGAGAGGGGGTGGGGGCTTGAGCGGCTTGCACAGGTGGTGCATAGTAGACTTGGGGGGGTGAAGGTGCCATAAATGTGGGAATTTGTCTCGAATATTGTTGTGCTAGCCAAGCTAATGCTTGGAACTACTGTTGTTGCACAGGTTGTGCATAAGAAGTTATAGCTCTAGACTGGGACATCATTCTTACATAGTCCAAAGTTTTCTTTTGGTAGGAAACACTGGGGGTGTTGCTTGGTTGTGGTGGTATTGCAGGTGGTGTCAGATGGTGTTGTGGTTGGTGGGAGACAGAACCTAGGATTCCATCTGCGGCATGGGATTCTCCCGGTGCATCCTGGTAGGAGGTGCTTGCATGGGAAGCGTCTGGAATGACAGTGTAAAGGTATCCAGACTGTGCGTAGATGAGGTCAAACTATTGGGCCTTCAAGATGGCCTCTTCCTCTGTTTGGGGACATTTGGAGGCAACGTCCTTGGCTATAGGTGGTAGCAAGGATTTCAAGAACCAGTCCAGGAAGATCCTGTCATCAAGCTTGAGCTTGCACACGCTGCGATGTCGCCTTTACTCGTGGATGTGGTTGGTGATGTGGGTCACAGTGTTTTGATGGCAAGATAGCAAGATTTCCACTCCTTCATCATATATGATGGGGAGCTGGAAATATTGCAGGAACATAAAGGCCAAGGAGTTGAATTCTAGGTACTTGGCTTATGGTAGCTCAATGTACCACTTGGTTGTAGCACCTGTGAGGGTGCATTGGAATAGTCTAAGTCTGATCAACTCATCTATGATGTTGTTTAATGAGTACCATAGGTGACACATCATGATATGGTTTTGGTGGCACTCCCCTACCTTCCCTTCAAACTTGGGAATGTGAGGGGAGTTTGGTTGGCATGGGAGGACAAAAGATTTGATGGTAGATAGGGTCATTTTTTAATCGAGCCAAGTTAGGCAGATTTAGGCATGCCATGAAAGGAAGGTTTGACCCAAGGTTGATGTGTGATGGAGTGGTGATGGTGGTGGGGTTTGCAAGAACATGATGCACCTGTGTGATTGGGGGTTCTTGTGGCACAGTTGTGGATGGGAAACTACCCCCATGTATGATAGGAGGGATAGTGTAGGTGGAAGGGCCACTACCCCCAGGCATGCCAAGTGGGATAGTGTGAGTGGAAGGGATAGTTCCCCTAGGCATGACAGGTGGGGCAGTTTGATTGGTCAGTATGGGTGGCAGTAGATGACTTATGATAGCTTGCATGATAGTGCTAGGGCCACCAGCAGGGGTGTTGGTGGTGGTGTGGGGTATGGACGTGGGTCCACTACCGATCACCAACCCAGAAAATGGATCTGGGTTTGCACCAGCCATGGGGCTAGATGGTGTAGTGTGTAGATCTGGCTCAGGTTGGTATGATTCTGAGTCTCAATTAGAGGTTGTGTGGCCTTCTGATGGTGTAGAGGGTCGTCGAGAATGGTCTCGATGGTGTTGGTTCAAGGACCTAAGCTATGGTGGATCAACTCTCAGGCGTGAGGAAGAGCATGGGGGATCAATTATGTCTGGTTAGTATGTCAGGTGGTGAAATATGGTAGTGACATTTTGGACCTTGGTTTTAATGGCTTCCTATTGGCTTTCAGGTGGTCACTCAGCCACCAATATTACCAAGAGATAGCACTTGGATTTTTCCTCATGGGAGTGTTAGTCAATCGATGGGGGTCATTGCCCATTTCACTTGGCAATTCTTCTCAGTGGCCAGCTACTTTGGGGTTCCCGTGGTACTCCTCACGATGAGTTTCTGGGCTGAGTCCAATTACTTCCCATGGTTAAGGAAGTCAGGGACTTATGTCCTCAAGGACTTCAAGTGTTTGAATTAGTGTAAATTATAAATTTTAATGGCTAGCTCAACGTCATGAACTGAGTTTGGTTGTTTTATTTGGTATGGTTTGTGTGCATGGATTTTGTATTTTTGTTACCTTTGGTGGCTACTTATATGGTTTATAAATATTTCATAGAGATTGTTTGGTTTATTCATAACATGGTTAAATTGTTTATGAAAGTAGTATATTGTAAACAAAAATTTAAACACATGCCATACCTGAATTTGAACTATGGTAGCCTGACTAGGTGACTGTCTTACACCTGTATTTCTCTTTGACCAGGAAATACTGCTGGGCTCTCAACACAATGGCACTAATCCCATTCTTAGATCCTTAGGTCACTCTCTAGGTGCAAGGTTGGTCAACAGGGAGGATGCAAATGCTGTGAAACCCCCATCGGTCTCCACCCCCTCTACCTTCCAAGTCACCCATTTTTAGTGGTCTCGAAAAATTACAAATGAAGTGCCTATTACTATATGAGCTTCACCCTTCATCTTATCCTAGAATACCCCGAAGGGTGATGACTGGGTAGAGGAGGAAGGGCTAGGAAAGATATCAATTTCCAATTAAGAACAGAAACTTAACCTATAGTAATTTTATTCAAGATTTGTAATCAGATTCATTAAACCATTAAGCATTTGATTTATCAATTATTTACATAGATTTATGAAATAAACATAGATTGATGGACAAAGGCGGTTGAGCCGCACTGACAGTCCAAATAACTTTAAAAAGTGAATCTGAGAGACAGATCGTTGTTTTCAGGGGAAATGTGGCAAGGGGGTGGCCAAATTTTCCCCAAATCAAGCGATCGGGTTACTCAGAAACTGGAGAAAAGAGTGATATGCTTTCTGAGAGGAATTCACACCTTTCATGCTTGAATGAGCGACCCGATCACTCCTTTTAGCCCGATACGTCCGACTTGGTCTGAAAATTGAAAATTTTTTAAACCTGAGCCAGGAACAGCTGACAGTAACTTGTACTATGGCTGAATGGGCTCAGTTTGGCCTTAAGGAGGCTTAGTTGTGAATTAAAATGCAGAAAAAGACAGATCTAAACTAGATTTGAGAGAAACATAAACTAGGGAAAATAAAAATTGAAACACAAAAATTAAATCCAGGGATCCTATGGGATCGACCTGGTATGGTCGCCAAAATCTGTAGTAGGGATTTCTCCTTTGCTACATCAAGTAACAACTCCCTTCCATCTATAGGATGGAAAGGTAGGGTTCCTCTTGGTTGGAAGAGAAAGAAAACCTGCAAACAAGATTAGGGCCAAATTGTAGAAACCCTGCAAGAAACTGTTAGAAAACTAAATGGCTGCAAGAGATCAATGGAAACCTGCAACAAAGCATGAGAAACAACCTGCAAGCAAAATATGTTAGAAAAATACAATAAGAATGAAATAAAACACAAGTATACGTGAGAAACAACCATCCCAAGAGGCACTAAGGACTCCTCTCAAGTGGTCCAAGGAAATCATCAATGAGGTTAATGAAACCAGGATACAGGGACCTCTAGGTCTATCCTCTGGAATATGTGTGTTGTTGTTAACAGTGGGGGGCCTGTAACTAGCCAAGGAAATGGTGTTTCCTTGACTAGAAGCGCGAGGGAAATAACCAAAATATGGGAGGAAATCCGAGTACTAACTCACTGAATGGGGGGGGGAGGGGGAGGAGTTGAACAAGGGAAGGGAATCACTGGGGACTCAAACTTCCTTTGTTCAGAGTATGATGGTAGGGCGGACCAGGTAGCAAATGAAACTGACTCATGTGAAAGGGATCATAGCTATAATATCGGGGATGTAACTATAGATGGGAAATACTTTGGGGAGGTAGACACTTTTGGTATTGATGGGATCCAAGGAAGAGACATTGCAGAGTACTCTGAACAAAGGTGACCCAAAGTGGGAATGTTGCCAAACTGTTATCCATGGGTTGGTGTCTAGAGACACCGTTGTGGTACAATCTCATGGATTTTTGGCGAGCCCAAGAAAGTAAATGCTTGATGGTGCTTTCAATTTTAGAGAGTATGAAAGCATGGAGAAGACTCCAGTGGGGGATATTTTTCGTTGGTAGTCTCTTATTCCTAAAAAAGGATAAAAGTATACATAGGAGAGCTCGCCCATCCTTTGGGGGATCAGAGACTTCTTTACCATTGGTAGTCCAATCAGGCTAGAAAAGTTTAAACCTGTACTGATTGGATGGTCATTCAAATACTTTTACGAGCATGAATGAAACCAATTTTGCTCGGAAATATTTTCTTGATGAGAAGGCTGGAAAAGAGCTTAACGACAACCCATGGTGAGCTTTTTTGTAAACTTCAGCCCCTCTACCCTAGCATAAAAAGATGTAGAGGGGAACGGTCTTGGCTTGAATGTGCCAAGGTGGTCCTTTTTAGTTGATGGTCTACATAGTCCACAAAAGGAGATAAACGAGATGATGTATATTCCCTTTCCTATAATTTAACAAGTGGGAAAGGAAGCAGTTGTGCTCAGCAATCTTTTCATTCTTTTAGGAGTCAGAAAAGAGCTTAAAAGAAACTCCAGTATGGTCAACTAATCGAGGAGGCACTGGTGGTGCCCCCATGTCAGGACAGTGGACAGTGGTCCAAAGGTCATTTGTGTAGTATGGATGGAGTAGGTGGATCTTGAACATACATGAGATAGATCACGGTAGAGGCACATGAATCAGTGAAGCATAGGCACGCAAACCAAGGTGGCTCTCGAACAGAGGTCAGGAGAGTTGTGTGTGAGTTGTGGTGGCCGAACTTGACTACATGTGATGTGAGTGCAAGTCTAGAGGAAATTATGTGTTGAATGGATGCAAAAGAAATGATCCACCCTCCGGGTGGTGGCCCAAAGACCCGTGTAAGGTGTGATGGACAGATTTTAAAGCTATATACTAAAATGAAATGATGTGCCTTCCAGAGATATCGTCCGAGAACCTGCATGAGTGGAGATAGGAAAGTGTAATGCGGGTACAGGTCCGAACACACTTACATCAAAATTATGTGGATCGTAAACTGAGGTAACTTTCGGGAAGTGGTCCCAAAAATTACTTGTTAAACATGAGACGATGGTCTCATTAGAAGATAGAGGAAAAAATTCTGAAACCATTGGTGTGAACGGCATCTCAAACGAACTCCGTATTCCTTGTACTTGTTGATGTATTTGTAACTTCGGAATGTATTCATCTAGGTATATTATGTATTGTAACCCAATGTTTATTCCAGGATGTATCTATAATGTAATTGAGTCATGTTGTCATGCCTCGATGTTCTAACCAGGAGGATCAATAATGTAAACAAGTCATGTCAAGTCATTGTGGGTAACCTTCTGATTATCTAAGGGTTAAAGTCCCTATAGTTTCGAGGCACTAGGGTTATTAGACTCTCCTAGTAGGGTTGTATTCATGTCGGGATTAGTATAAATAGAGAGCTGGAATCTCTATTTAACACACAACTCATACACACTCAAGTGTAGCGCATAGTTGAGGAAGGAGAAGACACTGGGGCTAGACAAGAAGAAGGTTACTGTTGTTGAGAGATCACTTACTATTTTGGGCTTTTACTATTTTGGTGCTGATTCTATCTCTGAGGAAGTTGCGGGGTTTTCTCCATTTATGGTTTCCCCAAGGAAAAACACTTTGTTCATTGTCTCTTGTGTTTGATTATTGTACTTGTTATTCTCTTAGTTAAATATCCTAAATAATGCTAGCTTAATGTTGAAAAACTAACATGGTATTAGAGCTAACCTGAGAAGAATACACTATGCAGCTACGGTAACTAGGGCTTCCTAGTTTGTGTATCTTCCTCCATAGATTTTCAGCAAAAGTAAGGTGGAATAACTCTCCTCCTTAGGGCGCATCTTTCTATCGAAGCAAAATCCAATTCTGATGTTTTTCAGTTTTGGATCCGACACTACTGCCAGAAATTAGGGATTTTCACAGAAGAAATTTTTTTCAGTGAGGCCAGGCCTAGATTGATCTCCTCCCCAAAATAAAATTTAGGGATAAATTTCAAGGCATTTGGGTGGACAGATATCTAGAAAAGCAAAACCCTAATTTTCTCCTGATCCACTACTACGAGATTTCAGCTTCAAATCCAAATCTGACATCTTGACCTGGTAAGATCTAAATCTCTTGTATTTCCATTTGAGGTTCTCAGTTTAAGATGTCTCATCATACCAAGCTTGATGAAAAGCTTGAGGGAGCTAATAACTTTTGAGCCTAGAAATATAGGATCTCCCTGGTCCTGGAAGAAAATGAGTTGGACTCCTACATCCATGAGGAGGTTCCAATTCCAGAGGGAGATGAGGAAAAGGCCTTACACAAGAAGAAGATGGTTATGGAAAAGAGTATCATTGCTCATTCTATCAAGGATCACCTTATCCCACAGGTGTCCTCTCTCAAGACATCTAAAGCTATGTTTGATGCCCTAACCAAATTGTTTGAAGGGAAGAACATAAACCAAAAGATGCCTCTGAGGAATCAACTGAAGAATGTGAAGATTCAGAATGCAGAGACCATCCAATCTTACTTCACAAGGGTTTCTCAGATCAAGGAACAATTAGAAGCTGTAGATGAAGAAGTGGAGAATGCAAAGATTGTGATGACAACTCTGAATGGCCTTCCTAGGTCATGGGATTCATCTATCCAAGGAATCTATGCCAGAAATAAGTTAGTCAAATTCAGCAAACTATGGGAAGAATGTTCTCAAGAATAAGCATGGATAGCAGCTCGAGAAGAGAAGATGGGAAGTGAAGATCAAGCTCTCACAGTTCACTCCAAGAAAGGTAGAAGAAGAGCTCATCACCCCAAAGGTAAGAATCCTCATCATAGAGACAAAAGTAGAAAGGACCTATCTAGATGAAGATATTATACATGTGATGAAATAGGACACTTTGCAAAATATTGTCCTAAGAACAAGGTCCACTCTCATAAGAAGAAGGGGAACAAAAGAAGACATCATGCTCATGCTGCATAGGATGATGAACCATCCAAGAAAAGAACCAGATATGAAAGTGAAGATTCTTCAAGCGAGGATGAATATGTTTTGATCTCCGCTCTCACAGGTAACATTACTCATGGAAGTGATGATTGGATTATAGATAGTGGGGCTTCCAAACATATGACTAGATTCAAGGAATCCTTTGTGAGACTGTCAGAACATGAATCACCTCACAAGGTGAAGCTAGGAGATTACTAGCAATATCCAATAAAAGGTAGTGGGGAATATTCCTATAAACTAGAATCTGGAAAGTCTCTAACAATGAAGGAAGTATTGTTTGTGCCAGGACACAATAAGAACCTCCTCTCCATATCTACACTAGATGCGAAAGGAATGAGGGTTGCATTCATAGATGGTCAAGTCATCATGTGGCCAAGAGGAAAGACTATCGATGATGCGGTGGTGATTAGAGAACAAGAAGGAGGATTGTACAAATTAAAGGGCCATCCAAAACAAGCATTGGTCCATGACATAGTAGAGCCAAGTGAACTTTGGCATAGAAGGCTTGCACATGTGCATTACAGAGCACTACTAATTGCAAGCAAAGCTGTTGAAGGTCTTCCAAAATTCCAAGCAAAACATGATGGGGTCTACAAAGGATGTGTGAAAGGAAAGAATACAAAGAAGACATTTCCTAGTAGCGAAAGCAAAGCCAAAGGAATCCTAGAAATCGTCCACTCCGATGTATGCGGTCCTATGTCATCAAACTCACTAAGCGGGTATGCATATTATGTTTATTTTATTGATGATTTTTCTAGAAAGACATTGGTTTACTTCATGAAGATCAAAGATGAAGTATTCAAAAAATTCAAGGAATTCAAAGCCTTGATCAAGAACCACACTAAAAATAAGATCAAGACTTTTCGATCAGACAATGGCAGATAATTCACTTCGAATGAATTCAAAGAGCTATAAAAAGAATCAGGGATTAAGAGGGAGTTGTCCACTCCTTATAATCCACAACAGAATGGGATTACGAAATGGAAGAATAGAACTATCATGGAAGCAGCAAGAGCTATGCTTCATGATCAAGATATTCCTATGCATCTTTGGGCTGAAGTTTCTAGAACAACGATGTATGTACAGAACCGTACTCCACATAGAGTACTCGAAAACAAGACTCCTAAAGAACTCTTCTCCGGAAAGAAACTAGAAGTTAGCCATCTCAAAATATTCTATTGTCCTGTGTACATACACATTCCAAAAGAGAAGAGAACAAAATTAGATCCTTCAGGAAAGAAGGGTATATTTGTGGGATACTCTGAAAGATCGAAGGCTTACAGAATATATTTCCCAGGATACAAGAAGATTGACATCAGTAGGGACATGACATTTGATGAAGACACAGCTTACAACAAATCCAGAAAGAGACCTATTGAAGAACCTGAAGAAGTAGAAGCACCCAAAATTCATGATACAACCATGAATGAAGAAACTCAAGAAGATAATCAAGATATCGAAGAACCACAAAGACCTGTAGATCCACCTCTAGAGAAGAATCCTCATAAGAGGAAACCTGCTTGGGTACGATAATTTATCCAAGGTGCAGAGAGATATGGGTCTCCAGAAGAGAATCACAGAGAAAGAAAGAGGACCAGATCTTGCTCCAGGTATGTAGCTTTACTATGTGACTTCATTGATGAAGAACCTTCCAGTTATGAAGAAGCGGTAGAACGGAAAGAATGGAAGGATGCTATGATCGAAAAATATCAATTGATCATGAAGAACGATGTTTGGGATGTTGTTCCAAGACCAGAAGGGAAGTCAGCTGCAACTTCTAAATGGATCTACAAGATCAAACATGCTTCAGAAGGTAGCATCAAAAAATATAAGGCAAGATTTGTGGCTCGGGGGTNAGACCAGAAGGGAAGTCAGCTGCAACTTCTAAATGGATCTACAAGATCAAACATGCTTCAGAAGGTAGCATCAAAAAATATAAGGCAAGATTTGTGGCTCGGGGTT
>LPNX010479276.1:764643-975077 GCA_001517045.1 Pseudotsuga menziesii | reverse complement strand
TCAAGTCATTGTGGGTAACCCTCCTATTTGTAAAGGGTTAAAGTCCCCACAGTTGTGGGGCCCTTGGGTTATTAGACTATCCTAGTGAAGTCAACCCTAGGTGAGCCATTTTAAGTCAGGGCAATAGTCCCCACCATTGTGTTACCCTCCTATTGGTCAGAGGAGGAAAAGTCCCCACAAGTGGTGGGGCACTAGGGTTATTAGACACTCCTAGAGATGTCGTCTCTAGTAAGTAATTGTTAAGTGAGGCCGATATGTTGGAGTGCACTTCAAGTGAACGGAAGAATATAAATAGAGAGTGAGAGCCTCTCTATTTATCACTCGCAACACATCACTCACTCACTCAAGTGTGGCACCTAAGTGAGGAAGGAAATACACTGGGACTAGACAAGAAGAAGACTACTGCTGTCGGGAGTGCATCTTGCTATTTTTTGGTTTTACCATTTTGTGTTGATTCTATCTTTGAGTAAGTTGTGGGGTTTTCTCCTTTATGGTTTCCCCGAGGAAAACTCTTTGTGTCTCTTCTCTCTTGTGATGTGTTTATGTTTTATTGCTGTGCTTGTTATTCTCTCAGTGAAAAGATCCTAAGATCATAATGCTAGCTTATATGATGAAAAACTAACAATTCTGTCATAGTGAGAGGATTGGTTCCTTCCATGTCAGATATGAGTGCTTGCCATTCTATCAAGTAGGACAGATGTAAGGGCAACTGCCATTCTGGGAATGGAGGCACCTGGTTAGTTACCAAGAAAACTTAGTCTAGGACTGAGAATCCATTCTGATGTGATAAAGGGATGCGTTCCTACTTGATCAGATGTAAGGGCTGAACCATTCTGTCATGGCTAAAGGATTAGGTTATTTCCATGTGAGATGTGAGTGTTGGCCATTCTAACAAGCAGGTCGGATGTAAGGGCAACTGCCATTCTCTAGGAGAATGGAGGAACCTAGTCAATTACTAGGTAGCTTAGTCGAGGACTGGGGGCCATTCTGATGTGACTGTAGGATCGGTTCCTACAAGATCATATATGAGTAAGCCCTTCCATCATTGTGTGCAGGATGTGTTCCAGCCTAGATGGATGTAAGTGCAGAGCCCTTTCATCATTGTGGTAGGAGGTGGTTCTAGCCTAGATGGAAGTACATAAATCTTCCATCATTGTGGTAAGATGTGGTTCCATCCTGGATGAATGTAAGTGCAGAGCTCTTCCATCATTGTGTGCAAGATGTGTTCCAGCCTAGATGGAAGTGTGGAAATATTCCATCATTGTGTGCAGGATGTGTTCCAGCCTGGATGGAAGTGTGGAAATATTCCATCATTGTGTGCAGGATGTGTTCCATCCTAGATGGAAGTACGGAACTCTTCCATCATTGTCTGCAGGATGTGTTCCAGCCTGGATGGAAGTACGGAAATCTTCCATCATTGTGTGTAGGATGTGTTCCAGACTAGATGGATATGAGTGCTATGCATTTTTTACAAGTATGTCAGATATAAGTGCTGAAGAAGACCTACATGGAGGCTAGGCCTACAACCAGCATGAAAAGGGTTGGCTCTGTAGAACTTCTTGTGATGAGAAGAATCATGAGATAGCACCCGTGATGATCCAGATCCAGTGATGATCCATATCCAGTGATGATGATCCAACGGTGATGATCCAGATTGAGTGATGATCTAGATCCAGTGATGATGATCCAGCAGTGATGATCCAGATCGAGTGATGATCCAGATCTAGTGATGATGTCCCATGATGATCCAGATCGAGTGATGATCCAGATATAAAGATGAAGATGACTTAAATATGAATATGACTTGAAGACTAAGAAGACTTGAAGATGCAGATGACGAGATGATCCAGTTGATATAGAGAAGAAGACCAGTGTTGAAAATTGTGTCGAAAGAATACCTTCCTGGTTAAGAGGGAGTGTTGATGTATTTGTAACTTCGGAATGTATTCATCTATGTATCTTATGTATTGTAACCCAATGTTTATTTTGGGATGTCTCTATAATGTAATTGAGTCATTTTGTCATGCCTTGATGTTTCGATCAGGAGGATAAATAATGTAAACAAGTCACGTC
Source organism: Pseudotsuga menziesii (assembly GCA_001517045.1). Classification (NCBI taxonomy): domain Eukaryota; kingdom Viridiplantae; phylum Streptophyta; class Pinopsida; order Pinales; family Pinaceae; genus Pseudotsuga; species Pseudotsuga menziesii. Next base: position 973,004 of record LPNX010479276.1, on the reverse strand, counting down.
AAGTCATTGTGGGTAACCCTCCGATTGTCTAAGGGTTAAATTCCCCACAGTTCTGGGGCACTAGGGTTATTAGACTCTCCTAGTAGAGGTCGGCCCTGGTAGGGTTTTAGTCATGTCAGGATTAGTATAAATAGAGAGCTAGACTCTCTATTTAACACACAACTCATACACACTCAAGTGTAGTGCATATTTGAGGAAGGAGAAGACATTGGGGCTAGACAAGAAGAAGGTTACTGCTGTTAGTATATCATTTACTATTTTGGGATTTTATTGTTTTGGTGTTGATTCTATCTCTGAGGAAGTTGCGTGGTTTTCTCCATTTATGGTTTCCCCGAGGAAAAACACTGTGTTCATTGTCTCTTGTGTTTGATTATTGTACTTGTTATTCTCTCAATTAAAGATCCTAAACAATTCTAGCTTAATGTTGAAAAACTAACAGGACTGGAAGCTAGTGGTGTTGCCCCTAGTGTCGTGATGCATAGGGGAAAACTTACCCAAATTGGGGCATATGGGTATGGAGCTAGCTCAACATACAATTTTTGATTCACATGATGGTATGCAAATTTATTGGGCTTCCAGGATAGGTCTAGGGACCTGATGGTATGTTAGCATGGTGGTAGCTAGATCATATGTGCGACATACTGTGTGCATGTGCAGATGTGGTACCGCACCCTCCATTGGGCTACCTTCATGTGTAGATCTATTATTAGAGGGTGTCTCTAATTTGTGGTAAAAATGTTGCAAAACAAAAAAGAAAAAAATACACTATAAGGGACTCATAGTGGTGGTATCAAGCATAGACTCTCTTGGGGTAGAGCCCATTACACGGCTTCTTCAAGAGGCGACCATATGAGTCAGTGAAGAGGTATTCCCCCTTGTCGAGACGAAGGTCATTGGTAAGGAGGGGTGATGAAATATGGTCCTTTATGGGAAGAACTGATTCCACACTTTGGTTTAAATGGAATGGGGTAAAACCAAGAGGTAGCCTTACAAATCTCTCTGTCATCGCGTAAGTGGTGCCAAGATAGATCAAGTGGATCTTCCACAGTTGATGAGATGGAAGGGAGATTGGTGCTAGTGATCATGTAAATGGTATTGGTTGTGTTTTTGGTGGCCTTTCAGTGAGTCTCTGTTGGAGGAAGAGGGGTAGGCCTAGAGATGGAAGGAGTCTTTGATGGACCCGGAGGTAGGTGCAACATCATCTCAATTGGCTGGACATGAGTCAACACATATTGGGGCCTCAGATATAGGGTAGGTGGTTTAAGGTACCACACAGGAGCTCCTAGTGTGAAAACCTGTAAATTGTGGGTTTCCAAGACAGACTTACTCACAATCCCGGATGGTAGGAAAAGGAAAAGGATCACATTGAGTGGGAATAAACCCCACTGTTTCCTTGGTAACTGAGGTTGAGGTTGTGACTAAGGTTGCGGCTTTGGCTGGGGTTGCGACTGCAGATGGATCTACGACAGTGGATAGAGGTGCAGCCGCGGATGGAGCTATGACTGCGGTTGCGGATGGTGTTGCAGCTGCAGATGGAGCTACGGCTGAGGACAGAGCTGTGACTACAGTTGGTGCTACGGCTGCGGATGGAGCTGCAGCTACTAATGATGTTGCAACTACAAATGGTGTTCTGATTGTGGTTGGGGCTGTGGCTGCAGTGGTTGTTTAGGTGCAGCAGTGCTGGATGAAAGCATGCACAAATCTACAGTCTCATTTGGTGTCATCGGTGGTGACACTAAGGGGAAAGGATCCATCATGGTGGTATTGAAAAACAACCCAAGGCACACATTCAACAACAGAGAGGTTGGTATGCTGTCAAGAATGGTGTTGACTGCAGGGATAACATTGGCGAGTGCGGTTATCCCTTGCAGATCAATGGTGTTGATCGTAGGGATAACATTAGTGGGTGCAGTTAGCCCTTGCGGATCATGATAAGTTAGTTGGTCAACTGTCATGATTTTCCCTTCATGAGGAAACATCATGAGACAAAAAATAGTTCATGCTACGGCTCTCATGGTGTACATATAACTTCTTATGAGGAGAAGGTTATAGTCCAACTGAGCATTGACAACCTCTATGTCAATCAGTACTATTTTCCCAGCCAATGTGATGGGAACGTGTGTGAGGATTCCTTAGGATTTAGTGGGGTGGCCATCATAATCCCGTAGAGTAGTAGAGGATGGTAGAAGAATTGGGGATCTAAGCTTCTGCCAAACTAAGGCAGACATAACGCTCATGGATTCCCGCTCATCCACTATGCACCGGTGCACGACCAGATTCTAAATGGAGGCCGGGATTTGGAAGGAAATGGTTGATGGCATCCACAATTCTCCATTCTCCGTGTCGAATGTGATCAACTTGGATTCCAAAGGGTCTGCAACACCAAGGGAAGCTAGTAAAGCTTTCTGCCGTGTTGGGAAATTTTTGAGTACCTAAAGAGTGGACATGGCCCTAGGTGTTTGGGCCAAAACATCCACGATGCTATAGCGTACAACATCTCTAGCTGTGACGTTGTTGGCAACCCGCCGTATGGGGGGGCACAGAGGAAAAGGGGGTAAATGAAGAGGTGCATTGGCTATTTTGAACATAGATGTTGCTAATGTGTCAATGGGTTTGATGTTAGTTTTATACTGATTTTGTCTGGTTTGTAAATTTACCTCTTCAGTTGTCATGGCTAACAGGTGGTGAACACCTGTTTCTACTGTCGGAGGTTCCCCTGGGGTGTTGGGATTGGGTTTGGGAGCAGTATTAATTTGTCACAGTGGTCTAGGAACTGAAAACATAGTCTCACAAAGAATAAAGACAAATAATCATAAAATTGGCAAAATGGTGCTACAATGGAAGTAGAAGCTCTATATAATCAAAATGAATAATGAATAATACAATACAATGATCATGCTGGAAGCATGAATGAAAAAGAAATTTGAATTCCCAAGGAGGTCATTTGAATTGAATGAGTGAGTCTAGCTTAACTAAATGTAAGCCACAGTCAACACTCAAGTTAACCACTAATCAAAACCCTAATTGACTCAACTGAGCCCTAACTAAAGTCAGAGTGTAATAAATGACTGATTCTAACTAAAATTAGCTCAGACACATGTCACTGCAATCCAACCAACAAGTGGTAGCGCATCAATGACTCCAATGAACCCCGATGAGGTTAACTGAAGTGTAACTAACCATCAGAAGTGGTTGGAGGCACCTCTGTTAACTCCAGTTCATTAAATAATCAATCAATAATCAATTTAATGAAGGAATGCACCTTCACTACTCTATTTGACTGATTTTAACCATTAGTTAGAAATATGGGGCATTAATGACACTCAGATCACCCCCAGAATGCTCCAGTTATCCTTCCTGAATGTATGGGAAGGCTAAGTTAGCCTCCTTGACTGAAGGTAGGCATGGGTGTGCTCATGTTGATGTCATCTAGTTCTCCTCTGATGTCAATTAAGTCAATAAAACTTATGATAGTGGTTTAACTAGGCCAAATTGACCAAAATGAGTGTGTATGGTGGTCAATGTCTCCAACACCCCCCCTTAAGCTCTACTCAGGAGGAGTAGAAAACATAAAATGCATAAAAATGCTAGGGCCCCGTCAACTAAGGTCATAGGTCACCTTGTACAATACTGAAACTCAAACAATGCTAAAAAACAAACTAAGTGAGGAAAATAAAAACCCAGTGGGAAAACCCCCCCTCAAGCTAAACAATGAAAGTAGTACGATCACCCTGATGAACTCACCCCCAACAGTGAACGGAGGTAAGTGAAATTAGTTTCTAAAAATATCTTGGTGAACATGTCTGCAATCTGCTCATCAACCAGGCAGTATTGTAGAATCATGGTCCTATCATGCACTAGCTCCCTGATATAGTGCATGTGTATCTCTACATGCTTGGTCCTCTGCTTGGTAACTGGATCTGTGGATATATTAATAGCACTTTGATTGTCACAAAATATGATAGTGGACAAAGTACTACCAAGATTAAACTCTGAAATAATGCCTTGCAACCAAACTACTTGGATGTAAGCATTCACTGCTCCTCGATACTCAGCCTCTGTTGAAGATAATGCTATGGCGACCTACTTTTTGCTAGACCAGAAAATAGGGCCACCACCAAACATGAATACATATCCATAATTTGACTTCCGATCAATAGAATCACTCACCCAATTGGAATCTGTGTATCCAACCAGCTCTGGCTTGAATTCTACAGCATAGTGAATGTCGTAGCTCTTGGTTCCCTGAATGTACTGGATGATCCTCTTGGCTTCCTTACAATGAAGATCATGGGGCTGCTGCATGTATATTGATACATATTTCATGGCATAATATATATCAGGCCAATAATTTTTCAAGTACAACAAGCTACCAATCAACTATCGATAAATAGTACAGTCCATGGGAGGTGTGTTTTTTCCTTCTTCAAGGTTGATCCCTGAAAGGAAAGGGAATGGTGTAGGCCTACATTAATCCATGTTAAACTTGAATAACAGGTATGATATGTATTTGGATTGAGTGACCATTATTCCATCAGAATTTTGCTCAATTTCGAGCCCCAAAAATTGTTTTAAGAGCCCCAAATCACTCATTTCAAATGCATTGAGGAGAGCAGTTTTGATGACTGAAATAGAAGCAATTGTGCTACCTGTGATCAGTAATTCATCAACATATAAAACAATAATAATCAAATTACCATCAAAATACTGTATATACACATTTTAATCTTATCTACACCTTTGGAATTTTTTCAAGAGAAGGAAGGCATCCATCTTGGAATACCACTCTCTTAGGGTCTGTTTTAACCCGTATAGTGACTTCTTTAGCTTGCAAACCAAATATGGATAAGAGATGTAGCCCTCAGGATGATTCATGTATATCTCCTCATTAAGATATCCATGTATAAATTCTGACTTAACATCCATATGATGCACTTCCCAGTGCTTAGATGCTGAAATTGCCAAAACTAGGCGGATGGAGTCCATTTTTGCAATCGGTGCAAAAGTCTCATGGTATTCCACACCTTGGACCTGGGAGAAACATTTTTCCACCATCCTTGCCTTATATTTGTAGTTGCTTCCATATTCATCAATATTATTATGAAACACCCACTTTCATTGAACCAATTTCCTTCCCGTAGGAAGAGAAGCTAGCTCCCAAGTAGTGTTTTTCTGAAGAGAATTCATCTCTTCATCCATGGAAACTTGCCATCTCGGATCCTTCCGAGAATGGTAGTAGGACTTTGGGTCTGAAATAATCATCAAATAACAAGTTTCAAACATCAAATTATTAGGACAAGAGAGCGCAATACCTACTCTTTGGAAATCAGACCGGGTTCTCCTTGGATCATCCGGATTTCCAATGTTATCTCCTGCGGAGGAGAGTGTCTGTCGGGCCCATGTTGGGAGATGATTTTGTACTTCAGGTTTTGATTCATAATATGATGTTTTTTTTACACTGATATCAGAAATCAGAGGATCCAAATCAGGGTCATCAACCCCAATTTCATCATCCAAATATTCAGTAGAATAGGAAGGAAATTTAGCAGTTTTCTCCTTCACTAGTTCCACCTCCTGAAGAGGCTCGTCGAAATTGACACTCCTCTCGATGATGATATATTTTGTTTTGATATCTAGCATATTGAAACCTTTTGATTCATTAGGATACCCAATAAAAAAGCATTCTATGCTTTGCGGTTGCAAATCCCTCCTTTTATCAAGTGGAATTCGGGCCCATGCAGTGGACCCAAACACTCACAGATTCGACACATCCGGCTTGTGTCCGAAGTATGCTTCAAAAGGGGTTTTCCATTTCATGGATGAGTGTGGAACTATATTCTAATTTTATACTGAATAATGCATGGCTTCAGCCCACAAATTTGCAGTCAACTTATTTGATTCCAACATACAAGTGGTCATCTCCTTGAGAGACCAATTCTTCCTTTCCACTACACCGTTCTGCTGGGGAGTGTAGGGAATTGAATGTTGGAACTGAATACCACTTTGGGAACATATGTGCAGAAAATAATTACTGACATACTCCCTGCAATTATCAGATATCAAGATCATGATCTTAATCCCAGATGCATTCTCGATCAAGGCCTTCAGTTTAGTGAATTTTTCACATACTTCAGACTTCTTTTTGAGAAAGAAGACCCATGTGTACCTGGAAAAATCAAAGGTCAAAAGATACCTTGATCCATTCATGGATGTGATAGGAGTGGGACTGCTGATATCAGAATGTATCATCCCCAAGATGCATGTATCTCATTTTTCCCTCCCCCGATCAAACTTGTGCTCAGGGTGCTTTCCAACAACACAGCCCTTGCAAATTCCAATGGTTTCCTTGATGACCAAGAGGCCTTCAACCATGGAGTTTTTCTGTAATTGCTGCAAGTATTTGAAGTTGAGATGGCCAAACCTCTCATGCCATAGTCTACTAACTTCATTTCCATGAGTCAGCAGTCCGATGGGATTTGCATCTGCCACAAAGTGGGAAAACTCATAGGCTTTTGCATGATGGTTTGCAAGGCCTTTAGCAACAAGTTTCCCGGATGCAAGTTCCATGATCTCTACATCATTCGTGCTGAAGGATACTCTCTTAGGAAATCCTATATGTGTCATTTGATAGACACTAAGGAGATTTGATGCCAGAGACGGTACATACAAAAAATTTGAAAAATAACCATTCTCAAGATCAACCGTACCTTGTCTTTCTGAAATGATGGTGGAGTCATCTCCCATGTGGATGGGGATGGATTTGCCGGTCTCCAACAATGAGAAGGATTCTCTTTCATCCATCATGTGGTTTAAAGATCTAGAATCAATCAAGAGTGCTTTGGACTTCGAAGTGCTTGCCATGAGGGGCATGACCTATTTTATGCTGTGGTTCCCAATCTTGTTAATCTCTCCTCTGAAAGATTTCTGGAAGATTGATGTGATTTATCTCAAGGAGATAGGTAGCTTCATCAAGTTTATTCTTCATGCAGGCATGTTCAGGGTGGAAACCCTTCCCTCAGTATGAACACTTGACTTTTTCCTTTCCATGATTCCCTTTTCCTTTGTTCTTCTTTGAGCCAGAAGACTCATCATGTTGCTGGTTTTCAACTTTAGGCTTAGGAGCTTTGAATTTAGTTTCTGGGTTCTTTTGCTGCTTTCCTTTACCCTTCAGATATTTGGGACCTGATACATGGAGGGATTGACCATGGGAGGATCTAATGATCCCCATCTAGACAAGCTTATCATGTACACTTGTTAGGGACTCAATGAAGGCATTGAGTGTAGGCATCTTCCATCTAGGGGTTGTGATCTTTCCCACATGGAATGTAGAGACAAAAACTGAATAATCAGCTCCAAGTTTGGAGAGTATGGCAAGGGTGAGCTAATCATCCTCCTTCTCCACTTTGCATTGCTTCAAAAATAATACAATGTGCTTGAACTTTGTGAAAAATTCATTCAAGGTTTCAAAATTGGAAGGCTGGAGAGACATCAACTCATTCTCAAGCTGGTATACTCTCAAATCATCCTAATTTTCATACAGGGTTTCCAATTTGTCCCAGATTTCCTTTGGAGTCTTCAATCCTGAAAGATGGAAAAGAAGATCTTGGGAAACAGAGAGGCACAAGAATCTGAATGCTTCATCCTTCTTGTTTAAGAATATAGCTTTGTCTATCACAGAAGCAGGCTCTTCTTCAGTGTCCATATTGACCCTATAGAGTCCTCTCGCATGTAGTTGGATCTCCATGTCTCCTTTCCATGAGTGGAAATTGAAAGGATTCAAAAGTTCTATGAAAGAATCCATCTGAATCTACTAGAGCGACTGCTTTCACCTGTTAAAAACCTGAAAATCACAACAAAAGGGGCACCGTAAGGTCAAACAGTCTGCACATTTTAGGCTTTCATCACACCTAGCATAGTCAATCAAGCAAGCTTGATCAACAATTTCCTTACTTGGGGTATTAAGTGGTAAGCCTTGGCTTCTGGTGCAGTGCTGGATTTTTGAGCTATTACTCAATTTTAATGCAAGATTTGTCAAAAACCTTGTTTTTGAGAGATCTGAGCTTCATCTTGACATGAGATATGATACCATATTAATTTGTCACAGTGGTCTAGGAACTGAAAACACAGTCTCACAAAGAATACAGACACATAATCATAAAATTGGCAAAATGGTGCTGCAATGGAAGTAGAAGATCTATATAATCAAAATGAATAATGAATAATACAATACAATGATCATGTTGGAATCATGAATGACAAAGAAATTTGAATTCCCAAGGAGGTCATTCAAATTGAATGAGTGATTCTATCTTAACTGAATGTAAGCCACAGTCAACACTCAAGTTAACCACTAATCAAAACCCTAATTGACTCAACTGAGCCCTAACTAAAGTTGGAGTGCAATAAATGACTGAGTCTAACTAAAAGTAGCTCAGACACATGTCACTACAATCCAACCAACAAGTGGTAGTGCATCAATGACTCCAATGAACCTCGATGAGGTTAACTGAAGTGTAACTGACCATCAGAAGTGGTTGGAGGTGCCCCTGTTGACTCCAGTTCATTAAATAATCAATAAATAATCAATTTAATGAAGGAAGGCACCTTCTCTACTCTATTTAACTAATTGTAACCATCAATTAGCAATATGGGGCATTAATGACACTCAGATCACCCCCGGAGTGCTCCAGTTACCTCCTCGAATGTAGGAGAAGGCTAAGTTAGCCTCCTTGACTGAAGGTAGGCATGGGTGTGCTCATGCTAATGTCATCTAGTGCTCCTCTGATGTCAATTAAGTCACTAAAAATTATGATAGTGGTTTAACTAGACCAAATTGACCAAAATGAGTGTGTATGGTGGTAAATGTCTCCAACAAGCAGGTGCAGTTGCTACCAATCCTTGGACTAGAAATGGGTTTTGGAGGACCATAGGTGGAGGCCCTGGTGGTGCTAGGTTGGGTTGAGCTGGGGCTCCCATATTGGTAGCATGCTAAACCTCATTTTGAATGGCTTTCTTGGCATGACCCATGAAGGGGCATTCATTTGTATAGTGCCCGTAGACCTCACACAACTTGCATGGTCGATTTGTGCACAACGGAGCGTTGTGTCTAGGTGCTTTCAGTTGCTGAGGATTTTGGGTTAGCCAGTTTTCCCTGGCATTGTTGGGAGGGTTTGGTTGTTGACCTCCTCCCTACGGTTGATTGTTTCCTTGGTTCTAGGCTCGATTATTTCTGGCTTTCCCTTGTTGGTTATTGGGGGCTGGCTGGTTGGGATGATTTTGTTGTGCAAACACCTTCCCTAAAGGTGTCGGTGGAGAGGGGGTGGGGGATTGAGCGTCTTCCATAGGTGGTGCATAGTATACTTGGGTGGGTGAAGGTGCCAAAAATGTAGGCATTTGTCCCATGTATTGTTGTGTCATCCAAGCTAATGCCTAGGCATGCTGTTGTGGTGCAGGTTGTGCATAAGAGGTTGTAGCTCCGGATTGGGACATCATTCTTGCATAGTCCAGAGTTTAGTTTTGGTAGGAAACACTGGGGGTGTTGCTTTGTTGTGGTGGTATTGCATGTGGTGTCGGACGGTGTTGTGGTTGGTGGGAGATAGAACCTATGATGCCATCTACAGCATGGGATTCTCCTGGTACATCCCGGTAGGAGGTGCCTGCACGAGGAGCATCTGGAATGACAGTGTAAAGGTATCCAAACTGTAGGGATTGGTATCAGAGGAACATAAATGGATGCATGAACATGTAGTAAGTTGCAGTTAACCTATATATTTGTTCCCACACTCTATTGGTTGGTACTAGTGGCATCAATAGCCCAAGTGGACCAATTGTACTAAAGGAACCAATATTAATTAATGAATCCTGTAGTAGGGATTTCTCCCTTGCTACAGGCAGGAACAGCTCCCTTCTGTCTATAGGACAGAAGGGTAGGGTTCCTATTGGTTGGAAGAGAAAAAAAACCTGCAAACAAGATTAGGGCCAACATGATAGTGATTTAGACACCCTGAGCTCTGATAGTGATTTAGACACTTCTAGTTATCCAGTCAGTCAGTCTTGAGTTGGTAGATTTGAATCCTATCAACATGATTTGAATTCTCCTTTATGTAACATCAATGTATACTACTAGGATTAATGAAGATAATATTGTAATTTTACTGAGCAATAGTTATCAGTTTCTGTGAAATTTGTCTTGTTCAGTGTGTATTTTTCATTCCATTCCACTGGGGGTTTTAAGCTCCTTTGAGGGGTTTTAGCCCCTCTTTGGAGGTTTTAGCCCCTATGAGAGCTATTTTGGATCTTTTTAGGGGTTTTTAAGCCCTTTTTCATAATTTTGAGCCTTTCTGAGGGTGTGGGGGTCAAATGAGGGTCGTGCATGGATGTCTTTGGGTGGTGTAGGTCATATAGAGCTCATTGGGAGATTTTTTGGGTTAAAAACTCCTAATTTAGGAAAATATAATCTAATAGACTAAGTATGGACAAGGGGGGATTATAAATTCTAACACCCCCCCCCCTAATCCTAACTTGGACAACTCTGGGCCCTGGAAACAAGGAAAGAAGTAACCCATTACAATCTAAAAGAATTAAAATTGTTTCTTAATAAATCGAGGAAATAGGGGAAAACCTCATGGGACCCTCGGTGGAGGCCCTGGTGGTGTTGGGTTGGGTTGAGCTGGGGCTGCCATATTGGTAACATGATAAACCTCATTGTGAATGGATTTCTTGGCATGACCCATGAAGGGGCATTTGTTTGTATAGTGCCCGTAGACCTCACACAACTTGCATGGCCGATTTGTGCGCAACAGAGTGTTGTGTCTAGGTGCTTTCAGTTGCTGAGGATTTTGGGCTAGCCGGTTTGCCCCGGCATTGTTGGGAGGGTTTGGTTGTTGAACTCCTCCCTATGGTTGATTGTTTCCTTGGTTCCGGGCTTGATTATTTCTAGCTTTCCCTTGTTGGTTATTGGGGGCTGGCTGGTTGGGACAGTTTTGCTGTGCAAACACCTGCCCTAAAGGTGCTGGTGGAGAGGGGGTGGGGGCTTGAGCGGCTTGCACATGTGGTGCATAGTATACTTGGGGGGGTGAAGGTGCCACAAATGTGGGCATTTGTCCCACATATTGTTGTGCCATCCAACCTAATGCCTAGGAATGCTGCTGTGGTGCAGGTTGTGTATAATAAGTTGTAGCTTCGGATTGGGACATCATTCTTGCATAGTCCGGAGTTTAGTTTTGGTAGGAAACACTGGGGGTGTTGCTTTGTTGTGGTGGTATTCCAGGTGGTGTTGTATGGTGTTGTGGTTGGTGGGAGATAGAACCTATGATGCCATCTACAGCATGGGATTCTGCTGGTACATCCCGATAGGAGGTGCCTGCATGAGGAGCATCTGGAATGACAGTGTAAAGGTATCCAGACTGTATGGATTGGTCTCAGAGGAACATAAATGGATGCATAAACATGCAGTAAGTTGGAGTTAACCTATATATTTGTTCCCACACTCTATTGGTTGGTACTAGTGGCATCAATAGCCCAAGTGGACCAATTGTACTAGAGGAACCAATATTAATTAATGACTCCTGTAGTAGGGATTTCTCCCTTGCTACAGGTAGGAACAATTCCCTTTTGTCTATAGTACAGAAGGGTAGGGTTCCTGTTGGTTGGAAGAGAAAGAAAACCTGCAAACAAGATTAGGGCCAACATGATAGTGATTTAGACACCCTGAGCTCTGATAGTGATTTAGACACTTCTAGTTATCCAGTCAGTTAGTCTTGAGTTGGTAGATTTGAATCCTATCAACATGATTTGAATTCTCCTTTATGTAACATCAATGTATACTACTGGTATTAATGAAGATAATATTGTAATTTTACTGAGCAATAGTACTTATCAGTTTCTGTGAAATTTGTCTTGTTCAGTGTGTATTTTTCATTCCATTCCACTGGGGGTTTTAAGCTCCTTTTGAGGGGTTTTAGCCCCTTTTTGGAGGTTTTATCCCATATGAGAGCTATTTTGGATCTTTTTAGGGGTTTTTAAGCCCTTTTTCATATTTTTGAACCTTTCTGAGGGTGTGGGGGTCAAATGAGGGTTGTGCATGGATGTCTTTGGGTGGTGTAGGTCATATAGAGCTCATTGGGGGATTTTTTGGGTTAAAAACTCCTAATTTAGGAAAATATAATCTAATAGACTAAGTATGGACAAGGGAGGATTATAAATTCTAACCCCCCCCCCCCCCCTAATCCTAACTTGAACAACTCTGGGCCCTGGAAACAAGGACAGAAGTAACCCATTACAATCTAAAAGAATTAAAATTATTTCTTAATAAATCTAGGAAATAGGGGAAAACCTCATGGGACGCACCCCCCCCCTCCCTCAATATAAGCAAGAACAAGAAATACAAGCTATTCTTAGGGGAAAATTCTTCCTCTTTGGGAAATAACTTGCAAAAAATATGTTGGAATTTGCACCACTGTGCAACAGCATCCTAAAGCTGTTCTTGTGAACCACTCCAAACTAATGACTATGTCTGGAGGAATTTTCCTCTTTGGAAGAAGAAGAAAATGTTCAACTAAATCAGGAACATAGACAGTTGCAAGATAAAAACTGGACCCATGTATAGAAACTGAGATCAACTGATGAGAGAGAAAACATTATTGATAATTCAAAACATGTGAGGAAAACCTAAGAAACGGATATATTGCATCCTTTAAAATCAAACCATGTTAGGTAAAATCAGCTCCAAGTGTTAGGAAAAAGCGTCCAGGCAAATGCAAAATGTCTCCATCTTTACTAGTTCTGTGAGCATATGAGCGTGCGATAAAATAGAAAGGTAGAGAATCCCCGGGACTATGGATAGAAAATGCTTGAACTCCATATTATGATATATCTTAAAAAATAACTAATGATCCATGAAATATAATATCAACAAACTCATGAGAGAAAACTAATATCAAATCCCCAACAACAATTTTGAAAGATACTTGTGATACTTGATTTTTCACACCAAAATTGATGAGAACAACTACAATCATGACTGGAAGCTCTTGAAACTTAAAACTCAAACCAAATAATATCATTTAATATCCAAATAATTTCATATCATATATAAGAGTGTGCTCCACCTAGATGGTAGATGCACAATTTTCTCCTTCTTCAAAACTCTGAGTATTGGTGCATTCAATCATGTAGGAATTTCCTAGAATCTCAAGATGAATAACAGTGAATGAATCACTCCTAAAATATGATATTTATTCCAAAAAATACAAAGTATTACTTATCTTCACACCAAAAACATCACTAGAGATAGATAAATCAAATTCCTCTTCATTTACTGAAACAATCATCGGTAAACTATGCACATAATTTAAAATAGAAGAATCAATTGAGAATTTTTGCATAAAATGGAAGGAGAGTTTTTATTAAATAATAGATATTTGGATGTCTTCTTATGGATCAGCCATATGATAATATGATATATCATAGATCTCATAAAATTCTGGAGCAGCAAGAGAAGGATTCACTCCAAGGAGACTTTCTTCAATTCGAATTTATTGTGTTGAAGATTCCGCTTCTTCTTCATCTTGAGCAATTTTATTTGCTACAGGAGAGGGAACATAGAGTACATTATTGAACTCATCATGTTGGATTTTAACTAAACCTCTCTCAACAACTAGGATTTGGGAGTCATCTCCCATATGAGTGCTAGGTCCTCCTAATAAATAGAAAGTGGTGAAGGATTCCCTGGAGGAAACCATGTGGTTGGATGCTCCAGAATATATAAAGTACTCCTTCAATGGAGTGATGCATGCCTTCAAGGCATGGAATCTCTCATATTATTCAGTCTTCTCTCCATCATCAGACATCTCTGCACCTTGTGGAAGGGAAATCTTGTTATGTTCAAGGAGTGTTTTCAATTGGTTGAGGGTCTTCTTCATGCACTGGATTTATGAATGAAAGCCTCTCATACAATAAGGACACTTAGTATTTTCAAACTTTTTATTTCTCTTGGAGATCGAGGATCCTTTAGAATACTATTGAATCTCTTTTGGCTTCGAATCAAATACTTTAGGATCCTTCCCCTTGTTCTTCCGTTTAGCTTGTGCATTGGTTGAGTCCAACATCAGAATAGCTTGTGTTAAGCAACCAAATACCAAATATAGCATAAAAAGAGAAGAAATAGACAATAAGAGAGTAATCCATGCCAAAAATATGAATATCAGAGATAAATATCAATCCTATTCGAGGGAGGAAAATACTTACACAATGTACAAGACAAGATAAGATGATATTCTCCAAAATGAGAAGATCTCCTTCCTATATATAGGAGATAAAATCGTACAATAAAAAATAATATACCCAATCCTACATAGCTAATATGTAATGCACCACAATATAGGTGTAACGTGCCACACTATATGGTGTAATGTGTCATAATTAAGGGCTTAACATGCCCCTCCCATTCAAAAAGTGTTGTCCTCAATGCCAAAGTAGTTCTGGGCGCTGATGTATAAAGGACTCATCTTCCCATGTTGAATCTTCTGTGGGTAAGTTCTTCTATTTAATGAGATACTCTAAAATTGATCAATTTCAAAGCTGTCTAGTTCATATTTCAGTAATTTATTTAGGCTCCAAGATGATTTTTCCTTCATCGTCAAGTTCTGGTAACATTGTTTGAACTGGTAGCTTATCACCTATAACCTTCTTTAAACAGGAAACATGAAAAACTAGATGGACTCGTGAAGAGGCAGGTAGTTCCAATTTGTATGCCATACTACCAATATTTTGTAACACCTTGTAAGGACCATATTATTTAGGTGATTATTTATTATCCTTCTTGGTGTTCTTCAAGGACATCCATTTGTATGGTTGTAGTCTTAAAAACACCCAATCCCCAACATTAAATATCCGTTCACTATGGTGTTGATATGCTTGTCGTTTCATTCGATTTTGTGCTAGATTCAAGTTGTCCTTTAAGAGTTGAAGAACTTATTGTTGATGCTCCATGTGGTTTTCCACTGCTTGAAACTTAGAGTCTCTGAGTGAAGATGTGATGGAAGGTGGATAGTATCCATACAGGGCCATAAATGGGTCATTTTTTATGATGTGTGGAAGGAAGTATTATACCACCATTATGCCAAGGGTAACCACTTGACCCATTCCATTTGTTTATCAGCTGCAACACATTGAAGATACCCTTCCAAACATTTGTTTACTATCTTTGTTTGTCCATCATATTGAGGGTGATAAGATGGGCTATGAGCCAGTTGAGTACCAAACAAGAAAATAATTTGGTCAAAAAAATTCCAATGAAAATGGGATCCCTGTCACTTACTATAATATTTGGAGTACCATGTAGTTTTTTTGTTGTCTCCATAAAATAATTTACAATCGTGCTTGCTTTGAAGGGGTGAGATAGTGCACAAAAGTGTGCATATTTAGTAAGTCTATCAAAAACCACCATGATGACACTCTTTCCTTCATACTTTGGTAAACCTGTGATAAAATCCATCAATACCTATGTCCACCTTTGTCTTAGAATGGAAAGTGGTTGTACGAGACCAAGAGTCTTAATTGTTTCCAGTTTATTTTGTTGGAAAACAAAACATTCTGCCACAAATTGTTGAACGTCATTTTTAAGACCATCCCAAAAAAAAAATTTATTTACCATGTGGTAGGTTTTTAAGAAACCTGAGTGCCCTCTTATCGGTGAAGAGTGGAATTCATACAGAACCTTTTGCTTGAGTTGGGAACTCTTACCAAGATATAAGAGATCCTTGTACCATAGTAAGTCATATTTCCACCTAAATGTATTAGAGGCATTGGGATCCAGCTGCAGCTTTTGAATAAAAGACCATATTTTTTTGTCATTTTTCCATTCGTCCATAGCTTCTACTATCTAATCTGGTTGGATGATCAAAATCGCATAGAGTAATGCTTCAACATCCTCATATTTCCTGGAGAGTGCATATGCGATAACATTTTTGTATATGATTTCACAGTCATATCCCAACATCTTTGTTACCCATTTTTGTTTCTCTTCTGAAGATAGCCTTTGTTCCAATAAGTATCTAAAGCTATCATGATCAGTTTTAACCTTGAAATGTATTCCTATAAGGTGGGGGATCCATTGCTTCAAGGCATGTAGTATTTCCAACATTTCCTTCTCATAAATGGGATTTTTTAAGTTCACTCCATTAATTGGATGACTTGTGAAAGAAATAGGGTGTCCTTCTTGCATTAGTACAAATCCAATTCCATTTCCTAAAGCATCACATTCCATAATAAAGGTTTTTGTGAAGTCTGATGTCGCCAAAACAAGAACTTTAAACATGGCCTCTTTGAGTTGTTGAAAGGCTTGAGTTTCCTATGGATTCCAATAAAATGCATCTTTCTTTAGTAACAAAGTTAGAGGAGCTGCTATTCTTCCATAGTTCCGAACAAACTTGCGGGAGTACCCAGTAAGACCTAAGAACCCTTGAATATTCTTCAGGTTTTTTGGAATTGGCCAGTCCATCATGGATTTAATTTTTTTAGAGTCTACCTTGACATCTTCATGAGATATAATATGACCCAAATACTCTACCTCCTTCATCCCAAAGAAACATTTTGAGGGTTTTTCATACAATTCTTTCTCCTTTAGTAGTTGTACTACCCTGTCAACACATTGAACATGTTCTTCCCAAAACTTGCTATAGATTAGTATATCATCAAAGAGTACCAACACAAATTTTCTAAGGAAATGATTGAAAATAGAATTCATCAAACCTTGAAATGTGTAAGGTGCATTTGTTAGACCAAATGGAATGATAAAAAATTCATAGTGACCTTCATGAGTTCTAAATTCATTTTTGGGGATGTCTTCATCCTTCATTCGAATATGATGATACCCAGAGCGAAGATCAAACTTTGTGAAGACAACTGCTCCATGTAATTCGTCTAACAATTCATCAATGATGGGAATCGAAAAATTATCTTTAATGGTGTTCTTGTTGAGCTCTCTATAATCAGCACACATACACCATGATCCATCTGGCTTGCATACCATTACCACTGGTGTAGAGTAAGAACTTTGGCTAGACCTAATTATGCCAGGCTCTAACATTTCATCCACCATATGCTCAATTTCACTCTTTTGGCTATAGGGATATTGGTAAGGTCTGATGTTAGGAGGAACACCGCCTGGAATTAATTGTATAGCATGATCAAAGTAACGAATAGGTTGAATACCTTTGGGAATATCTTCAAATACCTTGGAATTCTTATTAATGGCTCTTTGGAGATCTGGGGAGATAGGGAATTTTGAGGTTTGAATAGATAATGAGCATAATTGTGCAATTGTACCTTGATGTCCCTTTTTTAACAACTTTTTCTTACCATTAGAGCTTATCACCTTGCTTGGTTTTCCTGTGATACCATTTAACTCATATTCTTTACCTTCCCATGAAAATTTCATGAAACATTTTATAAAATTAAAAGCCACTGTTCCTAATGATTGTAACCATTAGACACCCAAGACAACATCAACACCACCCATTGGGATAGCAATCATTATACAATTCAACACATATTCCCCCATATTTAGATTGATATTATGGAATTTCCATGAGCAATTTATAGTTCCTCCATCTACAATCATTACTCGAAATTCTGTTGTTGGATAAACAAGCAAGTTAAGAAATTTGGCTAATTTACAGTGAATGAAATTATGAGTACTACCATAATCAATCAAAATTATTACCTTCTTCTTTTTTATGTATCCTACTATCTTGAGAGTTTGAGGAGTGCTAATTCTAGCCAATGCATGAAAAGATATGGTGGGAGTAATTTCTTCTGAAGTAGCCTCTTCCATTTCTTCTGAACTCTCCTCTTCTTGAGATGCTTTCTCTTATTTTGGTTCTTCCTCTTCACAATATATGTAGAATAATGTCTTCTCATTTCACTTATGTCCCTTACTATACTTCTATCACAATTAAATCATAATCCTTTTTCTCTTCTTTCATCTAGTTGTTGGGGTGTCAACCTTTGTGGTGGTTTGGAAGAAGGAACATTATTTTCTCTATATGTGTTGGAGAAGGCCTTTCTAGTATTCATTGCCATATTTTTTATTTTCAACCTTCCTTGCCATCATGAAAGCCTTCTCTAGCGATGATGGTTCAAAGAGACGCACCTCATGTTGAATGTTATCTTTCAAGGTTCCAATAAAGAGATCTAACAAATTATCTTCTAAAATATTCTTCACTCTGAGACTTAGTTGCTGAAATTGCTTGATGTGATCTGTAACTGAACCTTTTTTCTTGAGATATACCAACTGACTGAAGAAGGTGTTGCTATTTATATCCCCATAATGTGCAATAAATTATTCGGTGAATATAGACCAAGAGATAATAGATTCCTTTTTATGGTCACAAATACATTGGTACCATACAAACTGATTAGGTTCTAAATACAAGGATGTAATAGTTACCTTTTTCATAGTGGGTACCTGGTGTAGATCAAATAATTGGTCCATCTAAAAAATCCACGTGATTAGATCCTTGCCATTAAACTTTCACATGTCAATCTTGGGGATAAAGTAGTTTCTTGGACCTGAATTGAACCAATGATGTTGTAGTGAATCATCAACTTTTGAGGACTCCAACTTCCTAATCTCCATTTTTTTTTCGATTTTCTCTAGACGTGACTAGAATAAGTCATCCTTTTCCTCCATATATTGAGTAGATAATTGAGGAATAAATTTATGTTTGATATACTTGATAAACTTCTTCAAGTCTTGAATATATTCTTCAGTAGCCATCCCTATGAGATCCTCTTTAGTAGCCATATTCTTTTCCAATTTAGCAAAGTCATCAATTTTCACATTTCCTTTAATCATATCTTCCAACTTGGACACTCTAAAAGAAGTGTCTTCCATTTCCTCGGATGTCGCGGATGAATTCTATGGGGTTTTGAGTGGAGTGTGATTCTTTCTACTTCATTTTGGTGGAATTTTTAACTATCATACCCTATGGTTTACCACAAATACATCCTTCTACTAAAAGCTATTCAAATGCAAAATGGTGTACCTTTTTCAAACCCCGATTGGGAGACTGTTTTAGGGATGATGTGTAACTGAGCTAAAATTTGAATTGTGACTCCTATGAGTCTGAAACTTTGGACTGTAGTACCTTGATCTGACCTCTTTCAAATTCCATAGGTATGACCTAAATTGAATGATCCAACAAAAATTTATTGCAAATATACCAAAACTTCTTAGTTTTGGCCTATCCAGAAGAGAAAACTTGTATTGTATGCCACGTGTACAATGTTTTGTTTTTGTATCTAAAAATTCTACCATAGATACCCTGGTCTGTATTATTTCATATGCAACTAGTCTCATGCCATTTGGATCTCGTATTCCTCATATATGACCTTTTCCCAAGAACACTTGTTTTAGACTAGCTGTAGGAATAGTAAAAAACCCTATATTCCTCCATAATTATCTTTGAAGCTGGAATGTATCCGGATTTGAATATTGTACTGGAGATAGGTCGGCTTGTTTTGGAAGTGGGTTTTTAACCTCTATCTTTTAATCCTTGTATAAAATAAGTTGTAGAAAAATTTCCAAGATGACTCGTTTTGCAGAAGCCAGTCCCGAGGAAAGAGCTCTGATACCAAATGTTAAGCAACCAAATCCCAGATATAGCATAAAAATAGTAGAAATAGAAAATAAGATAGTAATCCACGCCTAAAATATGAATATAATATATTAATATAAATCCTATTCGAGGGAGGAACCTCCTTACACAATGTACAAGACAAGATAAGATGATATTCTCCAAAATGAGAAGATATCCTTCCTATATATAGGAGATAAAAGTGTACAATAAAAAATAATAAAACCAAGCCTACATAGATAATATGTAATGCACCACAATATAGGGGTAATGTGACACACTATATGGTGTAATGTGTCATCATTAAGGTCTTAACAACCAGGTTCTTGGAAGTTTGGAGGACTCCCATTTGGACCAACTTATCCTGATCCTGTATTAAAGACTCGAAAAATCGATCAAGAGAATGAGTATTCCAATTAGGGATGGAATATATTTTGGAATGGAAGTTAGAGAGGAAGACATAGTACTCGAAACCAAGTTTTTTGAGCACAGACAACACAAACTTCTCATCCTTCCTCTCTATTCTACATTGCTTACATCGTAGTGCTAGAGACTTGAATTTTGTGAAAAACTGTCGGATAGTTTCGAAACTATTGGGATGCAATGCAATTAGCTCATTATACAATATGTGCCCTTAAAACTCGTCTTGTTTCCCAAACAATAATTCAATATTCTCCCAAGATTTTTTATGAGTCTTCAATCCCTCAAGTTGAAAGAGGAGATCAATGGAGATGTGAGTGCAAAGGAATCCAAATGCTTCATCCAACCGATTCAAGAACTTATTTTTCTCAATATGATGATGAGGTTATGTATCTCTTCCCATATCCATCCTAAAAAGGCCAAGCTTATGCAAGGAGACCTACATATCTGCCCTCTAATCAACATAGTTGAAGGGTGTAAGGATCTGGGGTACAAGAGCTGAGGAATCCATCAATTTTCCTTCCAAACAGTCAATTCTTTAATCAAGATACATAGTATCTCTAAGAAACACTGCAAAAAAAAAAATCACAATCATGTCAAAATCAAGCCTTCCATATCGACATGTACACTTTCTTAGGGTCTGTCACTCCTGTAGAGACTTCTCTGAACAATCCAGAGTTAGCAATGCACATTTTGCAGGACTTATGTGGAAACCCAACTACTTCTGGTGTACAATGGAGATTTGACAGACTTGTTGTATGCCTAAATAGACTTTGATACCATGTTTGAATTATTGTGTCATTGATCTTTAGGAAATGAGTGCAATTGAATTGTATTATTGTGTAGTGGAATGGAATGAAAAATACACACTGAACAAGACAAATTTCATAGAAAAATTATAAGTAATGGTCAGTAAAATTACAGAATAATCCTCATTAATCCCAACAGTATACATTGATGTTACATAAAGGAGAATTCAAATCATGTGGATAGGATTCGAAACTACTAATTCAAGACTGACTGAATGGCTAACTAGAAGTGTCTAAATCACTATCGGAGCTTACTAGTCTAACTCCATATTTCTAATTCAGTCTCTCAATCAGTTAAACCAGTTAAACTGATGAGGTAGGTGAGAATAGGTGCCTAACCCCATGCAACCATGCAATACTAGTGCTAACTGACTAGAGTACATCTAACTGAATGTAACTGGGTCATAACTTATCTTAACTAGTTACCAACTACCAACAACTAAAGGAGGTTGGTGGTGGAACTCCCAGTGGCTCCTAAATTGTAGGGATTGGTCTCAGAGGAACATAAACCAATGCATGAACATGTAGTCAGTTGCGATTAACCTCTATATGTGTTCCCCACACTCTAGCATTTGGTACTAGTGGCACCAATAGCCCAAGTGGATCCAATATTAATTAATGACTCCTAAGTTAGGAAAATATAATCTAATAGACTAACTATGGACAAGGGAGGATTATAAATCCTAACAGTCCCACGCCTACACATGCACCCAGTATGTCACATGTATGATATAGCTACCACTATGCTAGCATATTGTCAAGTCCCCAGACCTGTGATGGAGGTCAAGGCATCTCCGGATCTCCCCGGTAGTCCTTGCTCACATATGGATGGTCCTCTATGACGATAGGAAGCTACCGCCACTATGAAAAATATCCCGGGTGAAGAGACGACCTATACTAGGGAGAATCCCTCCCTACTTTCTTCAGGCCATTTCCTTGAAGTCACCTCGATTTGTGTGCCATCACGTAAATCACCCCATGCACATATTGACATGTTCACGATCCATCTGCTCCATCCATACTGCATAATTGGCCTTATTTTACCACCATCCATCGTCTCGCAAGGAGGCCCCATCAAATGTTCCATTGTTATTCCTATTAACCATGTTCACAACATAACCTCTTTACATACACCGAACACTTCCTCCTTGCTTGACTGACCATTATGGAGTTTCTGTTAAGCTCTTTTGATCTGACTCCTAAAAGAATGAAAAGATTGTCGAGAACGCTTGCATCCTTTCATGCTTGTTAAAGTATTTAAAAGGGAGTCTATGTGTCCTCATTTAAATCCTTTTTCGGACTACATAGACTATCAAAATAAAAGGACCACCCTATCACCTTCCATCTAGGAACGTTTCCCTTTGTATCCTTTTATGCTTTCTCAGACATTGGGATCGTAACTTATGAAAAAGCTCATTATGGGTTTCCTTTAAGCTCTTTTCCAGCCCTCTCATCAAGACAATATCACCGAGCAATATTGGTTTCGCTCATGCTCATAAAAGTATTTGAACGACTGTCTAGTCAATATAGGTTTAACCTTTTTCGACCTGGTTGGACTAGCTACGGTAACAAAGTCTCTCTTCCCCTGTGGTTGGGAGATCTCTCCTCTACATACTTTTATCCTTTTGGGGGATTTGGGAACTATTCACAAAAAGAGACCACACTGGAGTCTTATTCCTGCTTTCAAACTCTCTAAAAATGAAAACACCATCGAGCATTTACCTTCTAGGGATCGATAAAAATCCATGAGATAGTATCATATCGAGTTTAATTATATCCCTTATTCATGCTCCTTAAACTATGAAGAAGGCCCAAATGGTGTCTCTAGGCGCGACCACATATGATATCACATTATGGCAGATTTCCCCCATTGGGTCACCTTGGTTTAGAGTACTTTGCAATGAGTCTCCTCTGTATCCCCTAGATATCACTATTCTAGTTACCTCCCCTAGTATTTTCCATTGCAGTTATCTTCCCTAGTTTTTGCAGTTATGATCCCTTTCCCATGAGTTAGTTTCATTTTCTTCCAAGTCATCCATGCCGTTATACTGTGAACAAAGGAAGTTTGAGTCCCCCATACTCCCCTACCCATGTTCCCCATTCAGTTTGTCAGTCCCTTGATTGTTCCACATCTTTGGTTAGCCCCCTTGCACTTCTAATCAAGGAAACATCATTTCCTTTTTATTTATAGGTATCCCTCTATCGACGTCAACACATCTATTCCAGAGGATAGACCTATAAGTCCCTGTATCCTATTTTCATCCACCTCATTAATGAGTTCCTTGGACAACCTGAAAGGAGCCATTAGTTCCTTTTGGGTTGATTGTGTCTCACATGCTTGACTTCAACTACATCATCACACCATTCATATTCATACATGGTATTGGTCTATTCATTATTTGGTCAAAGACCCTATTTTTTACCTAACTCTAGTACATTGGTGAGTCTACTATGGAACCCATACAGGTTCATGTCCCTTGTGATTTATGGGCTGCGTTGGATGCAATGTTCAAAAGCCACCAGTGTTATGCTTCCATGTCTCTCCAGTACTTGATGCTACATATTATACCACTGAGAATCTGACTCTCAGTCATTGAGACCTTCCAGTTATGTACACCTCCATATCCAATAGAGCATAAGTTGTGATGATATTGCATTCCATGAGAATGCCATTGTTCCTATGTATCAGTTCTTCAGATCAAAAATTGTATTCGGCCTCCCATTGTGGCCACCATTATGTATCACCATTTGTATATGTATTGATCGAATCCCATATTTTGAGCCTTGATCCCCATTATTTATTTTTTGAGACATTGTTACAAGAATGGGTATGCCCGCCTTGTCCATATACATGTTTGAGATTATATGTACCTCATCCATTTTTTAGAAGTAATGCAAACCAAAACCCACCATAGTTTGAACAAGGAAACTCCACTCCTCTGCGGTCCTCTCCATGCTCTCCACAGTTGTCACCATTTTCCCATAATCCTATGATTTTCATCATCCATACGATGATATCCTTCCCTCACACATCAGGGGGCAATCTGTTAACAATAAAAATTGTTCACCTAGATCCTATGGTCTAAACCATAATCATACATCATATTCCCACCATTATTTCCTTCATTTTGACCTTCATAATTGTATTTCCACTAAATATGGTCCAAAAAACCATTATTCCTTCCCCATAAATGAAGGGAAGATGAGCATTTATTGTGATTTATCCCCACTCTCTCCAAAAAATGGTCAAAAACCCTAGAAATGAGAATGGGCCAAAATACCATAAATAAATACCATGGACAATAAAATACCATGGGTCAAAAACCCTTGTACCATCCTATAAACACATTGCGAAGGACTCTCCGAAAACACTTTTTTCCATTTTCTCTCAATCACAGAACATACTTTTCTGTCATTATTTTTCCACGCCATTTCCCACGGTGTATGTTGAGCTTGCTCCATACCCATTTGGATCCACATTCCCCATCTGGAAACCACAAGTGGAGTATATTGGAGACCAAAACTATGGATCCGCAAAACCATTTTCTCGAACGGCTACAGTTTTCAACATTTTAGAAAGGGTATCTTTTGTCTTGTCTTGTTTTGCATTATATATCATGAAAATCTAAAAATATTGTTATCATCATTTTTCTTTCCTATTGTTATTGTTGAACTCTACCTTATGCTATGGATGAGCTAAGGTTGGTACTTTTGCATGTAGCTTGGGAGAAATCCCCACAACAATTTCTCTAGTTGATGTCCCCTCATTTCATTTGTCTTACCAAACAAAGCTTGAAGTTTCTCCCATACTTCATTTGGTGTAGTCAATCCATCCAGATGGAAATGAAGGTCTTTAGAAATATTGAGACACTAGAGACCATAAGCCTCATCCCAACTATTGTGGCACTTGATCTTATCTACTAGTGCATTAGGATCAAATTCAATTATCATGGTCATCCTATAGATTCCCTTGCTACTAAATAATATCTCCATCTATTCCTTCCATTAAAAGCAATTAAATGGAGTCAAGATGATATTTTGAGATTGATCCATTGCTTTAACAACAGTTCCCTAGTAGACTGAATGCAGTCCCTAAGAGAGTGAGAATTGATTTTGCAATCAAAGATACCAAAAGAGAGGATAAATATCGATCTAAGGGAACTCTGATACCATGTGGAAATTAAGGCCACTCTTAGCACAATTGAATTCACAAAAATTGCTAGAAAACATGCATAGATTCCACTCAAAATTGGAGACTGAATTGATGCATAACACTAACTTGCATTGAATAAGTGTATGTCATCCA
Organism: Pseudotsuga menziesii; assembly: GCA_001517045.1. NCBI lineage: Eukaryota > Viridiplantae > Streptophyta > Pinopsida > Pinales > Pinaceae > Pseudotsuga > Pseudotsuga menziesii. The sequence goes on along the minus strand of LPNX010479276.1, from coordinate 947,829 downwards.
ACCTTTTTAATGTAGTGGCTATCCAAATATATAATTACATCAGATATTCGAAATCCTTAGAAGGAAAGTTGAATCCTCACAAATAGCAAGCTTACTAAAATGAAAAATCCCCCCCCCCCTAGGTGCAAACACTTTCCAAATCAGACAAGGAGGTCATGAATTAGCTTAATAAGGAATGCCATATAATGGGTGGTGGAATTCAATGGTAGCATGATTTTTAGAGAGAAAAATATGGAGGATGAGTTGGTAAAAATAAAGTAGCTTCCATGAGACTATATTTTACCTTTTCCACCTTAAATCTCAAAAATAGTTTAAGTATGAGAAATGAAGGAAAGAACAGTTACTAATATTGGAAGACAATAAACTTGGAAGAAACGTATCCATAATCATTATAAGGTTCTCCTTGGTATAAATATGGCAGGTGTTGACAAGAATTGCAAATGGAGGACAACTACCTAGTCTAGAACCTAGGAAATTAATCACGGATATTAATAAAATATATCCTAAGGAGATGGGTTTTTAAGTATTCTAACTTTTAAATTCCATATATCTTTGCAATTATTTCTTTATTTTTGGAATAATTCTCCAAATTAAATGAAAACATATATTTAGATGTATACTTGTGACCCTAGCAAATTTCTAGCTATAAGTGACTAACTAAAACAAAGAGAATTCCTTAACCTGCATTATTTATCAATATTATTGGCATGTTGTGCCATGTCTTTCATATATGAAGTTGACATAATATGCAATATTTTTTTTACCTTTTCTCTTGAGAATAGTTAATGTATTTATGCATTCTAACCGTGGGAAAGGAAGAAGAAACAATGTAAGATTATATTTCACTAGTGTTGGCAAGGAAAATGGTGTAAAAAAACTTAAAAGCCTATTCCTTATAAGAAGTAATGTGGATATAACAACAACAAATCATCCATATTAATGAGAAAACTTAAAAGCCTATTCCTTATAAGAAGTAATGTGGATATAACAACAACAAATCATCCATATTAATGAGAATAAATTAAATGATCAAACTATATTTACGTTCTAGGACTATGTGGCATATCATGAGCAAGTCCAACTAGAGTGTCAAAATCAATAAAACCACCTTCTTCTAGAATGGCTTTGATATATTTATTATCTCCAACTGAACTAAAAAAAATGAATAATTCTCGCCAAGTGAAAAAAAATTCCCATACCAAGTCCAACAGGTATATCATCATGTCCCATCATATGTAGTATATCATATATAATATCTATGGTAGCATCAATTCCCCCAACCATTGGTATTGACATTGATTCCCTACAAAGAGAACAACTACAAAAGTAAACATGATATATATGTTTTTTTAGTCTACAAGTGTGGTTGGGACTCATACATGTAAGTAGTGGTGGGAAGGATGTTGAAGATTGTGCATTTGAATTAATTCTAAATAATGATTTCTAGATTGTCTTTTTCTCTTTGCATATGGGCATGTATTTACCATATTAAATGTTAACATAAAATTAATAAATACTTATGAATGGTGTGCTAGTAGCTCCATTGGAAACTATGTATTGTAATTACTTCCAACTATTAAGTAATGCATTCCACCTTGATATCAATCAACTCCATAGGCATCTCGAGGATGTATAAAAGAGTAATAAAATCCCTTGTTCTCGTATCTATATAAAAAAATATAGGTTTGTCAAGTAATTTCCCTCTAAATTTGGTTTATAAAGAACCTCCTTTTAGTATGTAAACTGTGTCTTCCAATTAAATTTGTTAGTCTGATGTAGGTTATGGAGGACCTATGATTTCACTAATAGGTTTGAATGAGTCATGGTAGATCCAACTCCTTTGATTGGATCCAACATGTTAAGAACTTATAATTTATATAAACAATAAATACATCATCCTAACTGTAAAGGTTGAAGGTCCAACACCATATTCTCAATAGAATCTAATTTGTAGTGATAACATGGTGCATACATACTGCATCAATTGAAGACCAATCTAATTAGAAATTAGAAAGTAAATTTACAATGCAATACAAGTTAACTGTGACAAATAAGAATTGATTCATTTTTAGGTATTGTTGTTTGATATGAGTCTTTGTTTTAGATCATGGTAATAGTGAAAATTTTCATGGTTAATAGGGTTAAAAACATTTTTTTTTGCTTAGTAGAAAGAGTATTAGTAGATACAAGGAAAATAGAGGATGAATATATAGTGAAAACATTTAATTTTTTTTATCTTGATTACCTATTGTCTTGAAGATGAAGAACCAACAAATACATGTTGGATGTAGTCCTTTATTGGTGGTGTAATCCTTTGATAATGAATTCAATCTATTGGCCATTTTAATATGCTTGAGATAGGTCTGAAAATTGTCTCTAAGACTACTCTGTCCTACTGGTCAGAACCATGCCACAACACCCTTCAACAAGTGCACCTTGTGCTTGATAATGTTGAGGTTAGGCACTGAGATTAGTTATATGCATATGATCAAAAGGAAAACAACACTTTTCTAAAAGAAATCAATAAATGGAACAAATTGGCAATGTAAACGTTTTGCACTTATAAATTCAACAATGACCTCCTATCGGATCATAACTACTTTGGGAAAAGCTGCTACAACCATTGCTTCCTTCACACAAAATTATTCCTAACAGGTCATACCCTACTCATTATATGCCAAAAGTAACATATATGGTAACACCTTCAAGCTACACTAAACCTGAAAACCATAGCCATATTTATTGGTATACTATATTGTACATTTTTCTGATTACTTATTGTGTTGTATCTTATCCCTTAAAAGACTTGTTTCTAGATTACTTAGAAGTTTCAAATAGGCATGCCAACTTTATTCTTGCTTCAAAAATAAACTATATCTCTATTCAAGGCATACTCATCTCATATATGATATATCCCATGGGTTTGTGGTCTAGTGGAAAGAAGTGAGGTGATTAGGCTTGTATTCATGTGAATACCAAGCTTCAAACTACCCCGAACATGTGTTGATGAGGCCAAATGCAATCCTTGGGTCATTTTGGTGGCATAGAAATTCCCCTAATAGCATAGCCACCTAGTCAAAGGACAACTATAAGATTCTACAAGTAGGGTTTCCGAAAAAATAATCCAGGTTGCGAAGCTTGAGAATTCAAATAATTATAAGGGGCAGGTCTAATTTTCTTGATGAAAGTAGCAAGTAGATCTAAACCTTGCCACATATGGATATTGTGCCAAAACTAACAATCCAAGTTAGATATGTATATTGTAACTTATATTATGCCAAGGAATATATATAGTGAATTCAATGGTAAATGTGAAAAGTTGAGATTTTGATTTTATACATTTAACAGTTCAAAATTATTTGTATAAGGATAAAATGTGGATATATGTGGCTAGTTGCATATTATTTTAGATGATATTATAATGGGAGGTCAAGTGTTGGATACTAACTCTATTGAAGCAATAAATATTGAAGCAAGCACTAATTTCTTAATATTGGTTGACCACTTTGTTTTTTGCTTAGATCTTTAACAATTATTTGCATGGTGCTATTTTTACAATACAATATCAGGAGAAATAAATTAGTTTACTTTTATATGGTACTTTGGGTACTGTTCTATTCAATATATTGGAGCGATCATCTGAAACATCTCTTAATATTGGAAAAGATATATTTAGGCAAGGATGATTATGTTATTCCAAAAGGATGGTCAACCATGATATTCAATTTTGAATAGAACTATTCTATTTTTTACTGTTAACATTGTTATTTTATGAGCTAAGTATGCATTCTTTTTTACTATTTTTTACTGGCGTTGTATTAGGACATGAATAATTTTCATGCAATTCCTTCATGACAGATTTTTGGTATTGTTAGTAGTGTATTTTGAAACATTCTTTAATTTAGTATTGACTGATACCTTGTCTATTCACTTCATAGGTTTTTTGCATCATTCTTTAATTCAATATTAACTGATACATTGTCTCTTCACCTTTGTTGTGTCGAATTTTTGGAGTATGAAAAATACCAAGTCTCGAATCATAGATTCAGAATTAGATGGCTTCTACATAGGAAGAAGCAAGTAATTCAAGGAAAATAGAGGACACATGCTAGGTAACAAGATGTGCAAGAGTATAGTGGGTGTTGGTTAAATGAAAATAAGGGAATCACTAGAACTCTATAGGCATTTCCAAGGTTTCATTCAAATGCCATTGTAATATTTTGAAAATCCATCGATGTAGATGATTTTCATGTAAAGTATGGAGACAATTTTTTTCGTGGATCAATATTAGCCCATTAGTGGATATTTGGTTGGAAACTTATAATTATTGTAATACTTGACATTTTAGATAATACAATTTACATGGTTGAAATTATATATGTTTGTATTTGATATTATTTAGTTTTGTAATTAAAATTAATACAAATTTTCATGATTCACATTTGTATTCATATTTGATGAGCATGAATACTGTATTACATTTTTTAATTTAGTCACAATATCACATTCATTTATATTGATTAATAATGAATAAATGACTAAATTAGTCATTTATATAATGAATATGAAACTACTAAATAGAGATAAATGACTACCAAAAATGATCAATTTGTGAATAAAAAAATGACTAAAATTTTCATATAAATGACTATTAGTACCTCATTTTTAGTATCTTATAGGTTGACAAACTTAGTTGTATTTATTTTAGTAATTAGTAGTTGCCTTATTTAGTCATATATTTGGTCATTGATTATGGAAATCAATGACTGAATTAATGACCAAATATATGACTAAATAAGGAAACTATTAATGACTAAAATAAATACAACTAAGTTAGTCGATCTATAAGATACTACAAATTAGCTACTACTAGTCATTGACTAAAAAATAATCATTTATATGCGAATTTTAGTCTTTTTTTAGTAATTAATTTCTCATTTTTTACTATTGTGTGTGTGTGTGTGTAAGATGGAAAAATGTTATGTTATTTCATTAGTGTAACTGTTCAACTTTAAATTTTAAATTATAAATAGTTCACGTCGTTATTTGTTGTAAACTAGTTTTAGATTTTTCATTTCTTATCTCAATGTCATTATACCGAGTAGTTTTCTAATGATTTTTTTGTTCGTAATTATGAATGGAGTGGATATTATGGATCCAAACACAAACAAAAGTGAATTTGACCAAAAATTCTGATGGCCTAAATGTTCAATTTTCAACATATTGATTTCGAAAATTCAACAAATTGCTTTCGTTTAAAACGTCGATGGAATTTCACGTCAGATCCGACAACTAAATTTACTCGTTGGATTTTCGAACCCTCTTGTCGAAAAAACGTCGTCTGATGGCACTCCATACCCCTCGGCCTATCGATGCCCACTCCTTCAGAGGTGTCGAATATGTGACACCCCACTCCACAATGAAATCCAATGAATCCCTTAATATCTGTCAGATCACAGACAAACTGGAGGCGTCGATAGTTTAGAAGCATTGTCAAATTTGATGGATATCCGATGACCTCCTTCACTAAAGAGATATCATAAATCCGACAATGCTTCATTCTTTCTTGTTGGATAACCGAACATGAATGCTTCGGTAATGTGGCATAGTCATTGGTACTGTACCATCTCCTGTCGGATAACCAACGACCTCGTTGAAATTGATAAAAACAAATAAATGGAAATATTTTCAAATTTAAAATAAAAACAATTAAAATAAATGGAAAGATTTTCAAATTATGATACATTTGGGAATTGATTTGGTCAAATCTAGAAACAATTAAAATTATTATAGGTTAATGAAAATAGGATATAGTGTAATGCAATAAAAATTATTAAAGGCTAGTGAAAATAGATAAAATAAATGTGTTTATATGAAGTATTAAAAAAAATACTTGAAACAGATTAAGGTAACCCTACACCCATAATTAACAGAGTAAAAAAAAAATACAAGGATTCATTTACATGTCCACAAGCATAAAGTTGCCATCAAAATCAAAATAAATGCAAAGGTTGCAAAAGAAATGCATGTGGAGAAAGGGTTTAGGGTAGCAGAAGTGGGCCATCATTGAGAACAAAACTAACCTTTGTCAAAGCAGAGGATCATTCTTCTTGCACGATCTTCTAAACAAAATCAAATACACCCTTATATTGATTTGATGTTCCCTATGCCAAAATTAAAAGTTACATTACCATTGTCATCATGCTTCTCCTATCTTACTATTTACAAAAGGAAATCCCTCTTGTCTATGAATTGATTATAGCTTAAATCACTTCTTAAATGGATACCTAAACCATCAATCTGGTCTTGATTACATAAAGAGGAGAACTTATTGCACCAGTAACAAAACCTGCATGAAAATCATGACATAGTATTTAATGATATGTCCAACATCATGTCTCATTAAGGAGATGAATATTCTCAAGTTGTGAGAAGACATGTTTATCTATTGCTATGTTGAAATTTCATATTAATAAAAGAATACAGTTACAACCAAAGTTCAAAGTTAAAATCAAAAGTCACAAGAACCCTTGTGCGGATGACTTTGGCTTGCTTCTCAGAGTTTGATGCATTATTAAAGATGTCAGTCTAGCTATAGATAGAACCTTAATTATTCTAAATAAAAGGTCCTTAAAACCAAGAGTTAAAAGTTATGCAAGAAGAAAAAGCTATTTTATTTTGATTTAGATTTTTTTAAATCTAATAAAACCTTCAAAAGACAATATCTTGCTCTATCATGTTCTTGAAAAAATATTACTTTCCCCAATAGGAATTTGCATTGCAATACATCTCAATGAAGAACCCATTAATCATTCAACTAGCTTTGGTGCCTAATCAACAATTGGTATCTACAATCTTACATACTTGACACTAATTGTGTTGACAAAGCATGCATTGGAGAGATGCTCATATTTTTCTAATACCACTTCCATAGGTCTTCCATGCGTCAATATGCCTATTAGACTACAACTTTAGCATATTTTTGTGTAGGATCCACCCTCACACTAGATAGTTCACTGGCTACCAACTTCTGTTAGAGCTAACATAAAACAAAATCAAATGACCAAACCTCTTTTCTAATGATTCCTCCAACCATATCTTGAAAAAGTGCATTCTTTACCTCCATGAGAAGACCTTTTACCATTTACATATTTTGAAATTTTTGGCTACATCTATAACTCTAGGATGTTTAGATCTATATAGGATTATATAGAATATTTTTCTTTCTTCCATCTCATAGCCACCCTTTAAGATTTCATCGAATGAAATGTTCTTCTCTTATTCCCCTTCACCAGAACTTAGAAAATCCCAGTTAAGGACAAAGGTTATTTAATACAATTATAGACATAAGATTACAATTATTCCCATCATCCAAACAATTCCACAAATTAGTTATAATTGGACAATGGAAATATCCAAACAAATGCGTAAAAAATTAGCAGAAGGAAAATATAACTGCATGCGATGAGAAAATAAATAGCTGTAAATAAATAAGTAATAAGTAATAATGTATTTAGGTGTATTCCAAAAATTAATACCAGCAAAAGCACCAATGAGGGCATTTTTTGCATCATAAAGATCCTTCCTTTCCTGCATTCCAAGAGGACTTCATCAGTGATGGTACGAGTCACTACTTAGTTGAGATGTTCAATATATCTACATATTACATGGAATGAATTGTATTTTGAAAATGGAAAAAAACACCTTAATTGAGGTCAGCACTAGTAACAAAATACATTGTCCTAATTATAGATAAACAATTGTAACATATACTAATACTAAACATGGATTAGATTTAGACAAAATAATGGTCAAAAAGTTTATTGAAAGGACTTTTTCATGGACCACAAATTATGGCAAACATATGGCATAGTAATGAGGTGCAGAACAAATGCAATAAGTGGGGTCAAATCATGGATGATAAAAGGTAAATGTTACATACAACTAATGTGTTTTTTTCTTATTTTCACTATTTTATTCATTTTTCCACAAGGGCAGTTAGGTCAACCTCCTTAAAGGGTTTTTAGACTCATATATATATATTCACAATTGGAAGGTGGTTAAGGGTTAGGCAGTTTGATTGGAAGCACTTATTGTGGCAGCAAACCAACTCTTCACCTCCATCCATTAAATCTAGGTCACTACCAACATTTCTAGTGATGAGATCTTTAGAAGCCTATCACCTATCATCCAATTTAATGTATACAATATATTGGTAATATGTGATTGAATCAATGATGCTTATAGTATTTTTTTGACTATTGATTGTCAAAGATTAAAGTGTTTATAAATTATTGGTAGTTAGTAGTTCAATTTTTTATTCTTTATTCACTCAAGATGAAATTATTTCATTTGGTTTATTGTTATAGTCACTTCCAAAACCTATTCTCAACCATTTAAATTTAGCGCTTTGGAATCATCCTTGCTCTTTATCTTTTCTAGGGCAGTCAAAGATGGAGTTTTGTAATATGTTTCATTTCTTCATAATATGTGTGGACTATCATATAAGGTTGTAGTATACACCTTCTAATGATACCCCACCTGTGATTGGAAAAACACCAGTCCAAATGAAGAGGATCGCCAACCATGAAAAGGGTTGGCCTACCTATAATTATCATGCAAATTTCATTTGTGTAGATTCACGTGATAACAAATTGGTGTCATTGGTGGGGACTTCATCAACCCTCTAAATTGAAAGCCTTGGTAAGGGAGTACAAGGATGTATTTGTGTGGTCTTATGATGATTTAAATACTTATGATACTAAGTTGATAATGTTGATGGTGATGGTGATGGTGATGAAGGAAAAACAGTGAGGGACAATGACAAAGTTGAGGGTGAATATGACGATTGCATAAAATTACAGATTGTGGGAGTGCATGTTACTCAAAAGACAAAGAATGATGCAAAGAAAAGAAGGAATAGAAGTACAAAGTCTAAGAAAGAATAAGGATGAGAGAAAAAGCTAAGACATTCAAGAATCCCACATCAATCAAACATTTTTTTCATTATGTTACTAAATTTATGTTTGTAGGCTCAAAGGCAGTTTCATTCTTAAATTCGAAGTCTCCTAGAGATTTTCAATTGAAATATAACTATATGTTATTTGTTGTAGAGTTGTATCACAGCAAGTAATTTCATTGAGTTATGACAAATATTGTTGGTGCAGACCCTTTTAGAGTCCAATGACTCTGCAACATATCTATCAAGCATCAAAGATTTCCCAAAGTTACTCCAAGTCATCCAATGGGGTTATCCATCTTAAGATTTAACCACATCACTCTGACACATCAAGAAATTATTAGAACTACAACAAAGTCTCCACCATGGTAATCCTAGCCATGACCCCATTATATTGGTTGGGGAACACAACTTTCCAACACCATCCAACAATTTCGTTGGGGCAGGCTTACAAAATGTAAAGTGCACTAGCTAGGGCAATCCACACCCATGCTCGAGTGCACTAATTTACACTCAAATTGACCAGTTAAAGGATTACACATGGAATTATATACACCATTAATGGGTCAAAGCCAATCAACAACAGACACATGGCATCACATGTCAATGCAAAGAAGGAAATTGATGTCTGGCCTTCGACCATGTCAAAAGATGATTAAGCTAAACATTGTAGGGGAAGAAACCAAGTTTCTTTGAACCATAAAACCAAGGAAAGACAAGTAGCCCAGTCAAGTATCCCAGCCAAGAAAAACCTATAATCCCATCCCATCAGCCCAATCCAACCCCGTGCATTCCATCCCGAATAGGAGCCATTCAAATTTTCCATCGCGGTAAGTTATTTCGAGGTATAGCTCTCTATGGAGGGGGTCGATTTCGAGGAGAGGAAATAAAATTTCTATTGGAGTCGTAAGTCGTTAAAAACCATTATCATTTTGCAATTGTAAGACCATGTATAAAACCTAAGACCATGAATAAATTAGAGGTTTTGGATCTCACAATTAACCTACTTACATACTGAAGACATTGCAGGTAGTCGTATTGAAGGTGGATTAAATCCATTAGCATCTCATGAAGACAAATTGCAGAGAACCCGCTGAGAGAAATTTTAGACAACACCATGAACATCTTCAACAAAAATCACATACACCCGTATTGAAGCCGTGAAGCCTTGTCGAATAAATCGCATGCAGTAGCCAATACACAAATCATGTCAAGACAGAAAAATTGCATATTGTAAGTGCAGCAACTTCCAAATGTTGACATAAAAATAACCTCCTCTATTTATATCATTGTCATTTTGCATGTCAACACATTGTGTGAAAAAACCCGCTCAGGTCATGAACCATATAGTTTTCAAGTGTGTTTTCTAGTTATGATGAAATATGGTTTTGGTGACAAGTTTTCTTGATGGAAAAAAGTAAAAAAAACACACCCCCACAACACTATCAAGACTTAAGAATATGTGATGGCTCAAAAGGGTCCTTCCAATGTCTTAAGCAACACTAATTAAATTCATTAAGTAAGGCATGTGAACTATAAATAACCAATTATAGTGACATGTTCAAGGTGATGATATCCAAGGGATAACTCCTAAATGTCTCAAGTTCCTTCACAATCGCACAAAATCCAACTAGTGGAAAATCTATGATTTAGCCTGGGTTACCTTTTCAAATATAATGGACATAGAATTTTTAGCTTCAATTAGTCAATAAGTAACATTCAACTTGAATAATTTGGGAGACTTTGTTAAAGTAATGACCCTAACATAAGAATTAACACCCAAAGGGGGGTGTGTCACTAATACTATTAAAGTGCATCTACTACAAAGGATTTTAAGTTCCACAGGAAAACATCTATGTTTCGAAAGAGAAACAATAGTGGATTATTCATTCTTTGGATGCCTAACTCCATAATTATAACCTAGACTATAAATTATGTTTTGGTTCTCTTTAGAGGATTTAATTATTCCAATTAAAAGATTGATTTTTTTAATAGTCTTGGTTTGGAAACATAAACCAAACATGTTTTATTTTAAGAAATGATTTTCATGTAGGTGTCTACCAAAAAGTAATCCCAACCAATTGTTTGGATATGAGGAAGAAAAATGTGAGTGAACAATTAATCAAAGAAACATATGCTAACCCTTATGCATGCATATTAATAAACAAACCATCAAAAACCTAAATTTTGTACTGTTTAAACCATATATGGTGGAGAACCAAAGGAATTATTTAGTACCCAAACAAAAGGGAAATCACAACTAACTGAATATCACGTGAGTAATGGACTGTGGATGTGATCTCCAATCCTTATCTATGGAAGGATCATTTGCTTCCTCCAATGGGCTCTCTATATTGAAGCAATAATCTAATATCACTTCCCTTATATGTAGACGTTATTTTGAACAGAATTTTGGGCAACATGAGACTATGGTAAGGGAAATAAATGTGAGAGGAATAAAGGGTACTCTCCCTCTTATAAAAATATCAATAGCATATCCTTATAATAAAAAAATATTGAAGAATGCATTGAAGTGGATTGTATTTATAGGCCAATGTTGAGCTTGAAAGTGAACCAGTTCAAGTATGGGTTCCCATATGATTGAATTGACCCTAAGGAGGCCAAGTAGCTTCTGAATTAATTGATAAAGTAAATTGGAATGGATTTGAACTCACCCACCAATATTATAAACCAACATCTAGCATTAATAGGCTACATAATTGCTCAAATGACACCATTATAAGGAAACCATGGATTTATTATATGAATACTAAGAATGTAGCATTTGATGAAGACGATGATGATGATGATGATGATGATGATGATGATGATGTTGATGATGTTGATGATGATGATGCCAATGAAATCCCTTCAACTATCATAATGGAAATACAAAATTGGAATTCTATTGCGCAATAAGGGACTATACATAGTTACTCTAGCTTTGGAGAATGAGCCAAATTCGGTGGTTGAGAAATCTAAGTGGCATAATAGGTTGATGAATCCTATGGATTGATTTTACTCTCTATTTCTCCTAATCAACTCTTTCATCTATATGGTTTGACCACTCCAAACCAAGTATGGACCAAACTTGAGTCTCTCATTGGAGTTCAAGATGACTTAAGAGCGCATTAGTTGGAGATTGAGTTTTCTCAATGATTCAAAGAATTTTTTATTCTATTGAGGGTTTCTTCACCAAATTAAAGTCACTTGTTACAATTCTCAATAATTGTGGGATTGAGAAGAAATATGATCAATTAATCCTTTCCATTTTTTTGTCTACTTTTCATGCTACTAGGCTTGTTGTTTCTAATTGGAAAATGCATTTTTTGTGTACTTTCTTTGATTCACTAACAAAGGAGAAAGATAAATTGATCCAGATGGGTGATCTTAGATCTTCCAAGGGAAAGGATAATTCTCTCATGGTTCAAGGAAGCAAGAATACCAAATCCAAAGAAAATAAAATTGTGAAAAAGAAGAATCCAAAGTCAGAAATTGAAGATGAAGGTTTGAATCCTACTGATGAAGATTCAATGAAGAAAGTTAAGAATAAAGGGAGCACATCCAAGTGTTATTATTGCAGAAAGGGATTTCATCTTGAGAAGAATTTTTTCAAGAATAATATGGACATCATGTCTCATATTCTTGAGAAGCACAACATCAAAGTTCCAAATGAGCTAGAGAAGCCTGATGATACCTCAGAACACTGTCATGGTGCACAGTTACAAGGTGATATAAATTATTCCTTGAGTTCCATATTTAAATAATTTCTGCATGTATTTGATATAGACTCATTTTCTGATGTATCATAATCATAAATATAAGATCATTTATTTTATAATCCACCTATTAGTCTCCTAGATTCATCCCCCAATAATTGTGTTTTTTCAATAGATCCTGACTTGTCTTTGAGAAGCTCTTCTTCATATGATTTTAATTCTGATTTAGAATAATATTTGTAGGCTGATATATATGTCATGAAACCATTCATACCACCATCCATACCATCTATAATACCTATGAATACTCCTAAGACTGTACAAATCCCAAGTTCACTAGTTGATTCCTTATTGGTCTCTTATGCAGTGTTACTTATATTACATGGTTTGAAGTCTTTCCTATCTTTCACTGGTTGGTTATCCATGAAATTAGTAATCATTGGAATGATATTACACATGTTTGGATATTTTCTAAACACTTATGGTTCATATTCAAGTCCATCTATCATTCATATTCGTACACTCGTCAGTTTTTCCCAGTTGCTCATCCTTTTGTTTGTCTAGCCCTATATCCTAATGGAGTAACAGAAGCCTTTGTCTTTGATGTTCCATATGATAATTTTTATAATATATCAGAGTCTTTTCATCCTCATAATAGATCTGGGAAGGTTCTACATCAGATTGAAAGAATGATATGTGATTCACATCACAATTTTGCAGCTTTACAAGGAACTAGTTGTGTAACAAACTGTTTTAATTTTTGTACTCTTTGGGAAGGAGTATGCACATATATCTTTTCTATTTCATATTTTGTTTGTAATTTAATTTTTTTCAACAACAAGAATCATTTAGATAATTCTTCTACTTCATCAGATGATGAGATACAAAGAATCTCTCCTCTTCCTTCTTGCAGATTCTACACTCTAACGCATTATCATGGATTCTACAAGCCTCTTCATCAAGTATTTCACCAGAAGCAGTTCATTCATCTCATTCAAGTGAATATAAATATATGTTGAAGACATATTGTTCAAATTTTGTGCCTTTTCTTTCTTGAGGGAGGTTTTTCCCCATGTGGTTTTTCCTCTTTCCTCACTTTTCTGGACATGAATAATTGTAAAGGGTGACCATAGCCTTGTTGTTGGGCCCTATATACACCTATATTTCAGACATAAACATCATAAAGTTAGACTTAAGGGGGAGTGTGGGAATATAACAAATCCACTTCCTAACTTAGGATAAAACTTTTGATCAATTTTGATTAATTTCCTACCCACTGGCCTAGATAGTTGGCATCTGCTTGCACCACATAGTCAACACTTTCCATATATACCCCATGAATGCTTTAATCTTGATTTTGGGTTGATCCTGCCTACTTTATTGACTACCAGAATTAGTAATTGCACTTTCCTGCAGATTCTGTCTTTTAGTGCTTTATTCCAACTTTTCAGTGGATAAGGTAAAGCTAGTCAACTAGGAAACTTCTATCTTTTGTTGCCAACCCATCCTCCATGATTTTCTCTCCATATTCCAAGATTAGCATGTTTTTCCATCATACTTGACAAATCACTCATGTTTTTTCTAATTCGTGAGGTCCTTGATTGATTTGGAAGTGATTTAGCCACCTATGGGGGTTTATCATATTTAGTAAGTCTATCTTTCTGAGCTTGATGAGTTGTCTCCAATACATATCAATTTTACCTATGAGGGATGTACTATTTATGTAAACTATTATTCATCATTATTAAATGGAAGGATACACTCCAATATTCATTTCTTCATTAATGCGATTCAATCTCTATTTTTCTTGTGTATGATTGTGAGAGTTATCTTAGTAGCAAGATCTATTTCCTATGATTCCTCTTAACATTAGAGCTACTATTCTATATGGTATCAGATCACTCCTACAGCCCTATGGTAAAAAGAGGCCAAAAAAACATTGGGGATTTAAAATCTACTTTTATTACTCTTATCTTGAAGAAATAGGAGGATGATACCTTTGAGGACTACATAACCATTTCCTTATGTAACATAATTTATAAGTTAATTTCAAAGCTTATTGCTAACAAATGAAAGTGTGTTAAAGGGTATTGTTTCCAAGGAACAACTTGACTTCCTATATAATTGTTAGATCCATGATGCAGTGGTTGTAGTGAAAGAAGGGATGCATATGACAAATACGGAAAAGAAGCAAGTGATTGTGCTTAAGATTGATTTATCTAAAACATATGCCATAGCTGGGTGAATCTATATCAAACTTATTTTAATTAGGATGGGGATTAGTTTGTACATGGTTAACTGGATAATGGGATGAATTCATTTTTCTTCATTTACGATGTTGATCAATTTCTCACCATCATAATTTTCTAGAGCCTCTCATGGAATCAAACATGGGTGCGCTTTATTTCCCTTCCTATTTTTACTAGTGATAGAAGGTATTATTATGTTGATTAAGGAGGAAAAGGAGAAACTGGAAATGAAAATATTTAGAATTTCATCTTCAATGGTGTTTACACACATTTTATTCGTAGATGGTATATTGGTTTTTAGTCACGGGGACGCATAGGAGATTGTAAAGATAAATAAATTATTGTAGAAGTATTGTCGATCAATCATCATGGACATCAATTTGTCAAAGTATTCAATTTATGTTAATGGAATCTCTAAGGAGCAGGAAACCCAATTTGGAGAGTTGTTATCCATTTTAGTTAAGGATTTGGATCAAGCAATAAAATATATTGGTTTCATTTTAAAACAAAAAAATTATGGATTTGAGGATTGGATCTAGATGGTAAAAAAAATAAAGGCTAGAATTTCAATTTGGGTCAATAGGTGGCTTTCTCAAGGTGGAAGGATAGTCCTAATAAAGTGTGTTTTGGGAAGTATATCGATTTATTAGGATACCACAGTGGAGGTACCTAAATGAACCTTATCCAAAATGAGGAAGATTTTTTTCATTTTTTTTTATGGATTGACAGAATCCCAATGAAAGGTATTTCATTGGCTAATTGGTCAAAGATAGTTTCCCCTAAAAATATGAGGGGCTGGGGAATTTAAAATATTTGTCTTTTTAGTGAAATGAGGAATTGAGGGGAAGAGTTATTAAATAAAAATATTTTAAGGAATATAAATAAGGGATTGGTCTAGGGATACAAGGAATATTTTGAAAGGTGGTTCAATAGTGTGGAAGGATTTGGTTGGTTCATTAAAAGCATGAAAAGTCGGGTATGGAAGAATACTTTGGATCGACGAGGACCCATGGAGTGGTGCATAAGGATATATGTCTTAATTTTGAAATACTTTGTAGACTATCATTTCAGATTGAGACAACAGGCTCCTGAGCACTTTCTGGTCTAGTCTATGGTCATTGATGGATACTAAGCTCACCAAATCGCCCCTAGACTGATTGAAAAACAAAGGTAGTCAACATGATGATTGTGCATATTCTGATAATGTACAATTCTAAATATCCTCAAACATGGGATGAGAGCCTTCCTTATGCTCGACATAACTATAATAGAGCTCTTCATAGCTCTACCAGTCACAACCCTTTTAAGGTGTTCCTAGGTTTCCAACCATTGGACCCAATTGATGTAGCTCTGCTCCTTGCATCCACACATTAGTAATCTTCCCATGCTCAAGTTGAGGCCGATAACGCCACCAGATTGGTTGAATGAGTATAACACATCCGCCAACAATTCCATGACATTTTAGAAAAGGGAAATACTAAATAGAAGCAACGACTTGACCAACATCGGGTTCCACACACGTTCCATGTTTGGGATAAGGTTTGGTTTCATTTGCAGAAAGAGAGGCTCAGAAGACCACATCAAAAGCTTCATCCACTTCGATATGGGCCATACACCATCACCAAGGAAGTTGGTGACAATGCCTTTGAATTAAGCATTCCTCCATTCCTTGGCATGCACCCAATATTCAATGTGGAGCTCCTTCAACCATATTTTGCACCATTGTTGGACACCTCAGAGATGACAGAACAATTTACACCTATAGAGATTAATCCTGACTGCATGGAACAATCAACCATTGATAAGATCATGGACACACAGGTTAAGGGCACCTGCCAGCATAAGATCCAACTATATCTAGTTGTCAAAGCAGGGAAACTCCCCCACCAAGGCAAGTGGCTCACCACGATTCAAGTTCAACAAAATAGTAACTTAAATAATCCTAACAATCAACACAAATTCCAATTAACAACATGTTTATGAGACCATATGATGTTCACACCAATGTAAATCCAAGCTAAAATAAGCCCTGAATACTATAGAGCTTTTGCTAATCACACATTTAGATTGTTTGAAGAATATATGTTTTCATGGCAGTGTTAGTCATATAAAAATTTGTAGAGGAATACATTCATGAATCAAATAAATAGAATTTACCTCCAAAGGGAAGCAATTCTTCTTTATTTGAGAGCATGAATGTGTTCTTCCTCATTCTCTCTATAAATTTATCTATTATAGATAAATTTGGTCATCCATGACCTTCATAGATTGAGTGAGACTTTATTATATCTTATTTTGCAGTTTTGATCATTTCAAACTTTAATCTAGAGTATGCTTCCTTGTGATTGTGACTTGCCTTGAAGAAACTCGTTAGCAACTCATAGGTTTTCTAGTTAGCAACACATGAGTGCATTGAAAAACGGCTCTATAAAATATAAAAACATATCAAATGTATGGGCTTTGAGTAGAGGAAGTGGAGATCATACACCTATATAACCTAGATCTAGACCCTAAAAAACTTGAACCAACTCACAAGACCATGAATATAGGGTTCATAGTTGGATGAGCCTAAAGGAACATTCAACCACATGCCTTGTGCAAGAAGAATAGTCGAAACTAGGAAACCCTCATTCCACTCTTATTGAGAGAAACCAATATTTTGTCCAAGTTTGACATTGATTTCTTTAGGGTTCATTGAGCCAATTCTTGACCCCCATACTTTGGTAGAGTCACAATCTTTTCCTATTTGAGAGTTTGAACGGTGATGGAGGTTGAAGGATCCCCACTACCAATTCCTATTACATATTATATGTTTTGGATTTCATTTGTGGAAATGGTATAGAATTGATAAACCTAATATCAATTAGGTTTGATGATTTTAGATTCATTTTATCTTTTTGAAATCATTATAAAGAATTAGAAAGGTGTCCTAAATTTGTTTTGTGTAGGTGTTGAATTAAGCTTAGTGCTAGAAGCTTGGACCGACACGTTGGTTATCAAGATTAAGAATTGGATTGTGAACATCTAAGTATTATTTTTCTTTTTTCTATTATTGTTTAATAATGAAACTTTAACACTGTGACTAAAGACTTGTTACAATTGATTATTATCCCTCATAAAATACATCATTTAATTAAAGTTGAAATTGTATTTATTTTAAAAATAACATAAATATATTGATGTTATTAAATATATGGCAACCATGTGGTAGTTGAATAATGTTAATTAAACATTATAGGTAGGATTCATGTAGTATGTTGTTATTTCACATGGCCTCTATGAAAAGAGGCCCCCTTGTGCTTATAACATATAAAGTGTGGGTAAAATTCACACGCCTCCAAAAGAAAGTTGAATTGCATTTAATCTCAACTTTTATAAATATATGAAAAAAATCCACATATGCAAATTCTATAGTTGTGATCAACTTGGCCTTTGACAAAATATTGCTATAACACCTAAAAGTAATAAAGTTTTTTGATATTTAAAATTAATATTTTCTTCAATATTTTAAAATTAATATTTTCTTCAATATTTAGTTAATATGAATGGAATTGGAAGGTAGTAATATATAGAGTTATGATCAACCCGTTCTTTGACCAAATATTGCTATAGCATATGCCACCTAAAAGTGATAAAGTCTTTTAATATTTGAAAGTAATATTTTTTTCAATATTTAATTAAAATGAATTAAGGAATTCATTTTTGTTTGCCATTAAAAAGAAATATAGTTATTTAATATTTGAGTAATATGAATGGACTTAGGAGGTTATTATATATAATTGTTCTAAATTTGGTTATTACATAAGGAATGTATTATTGTCCGCTTAAATTATAGAAATAATCATATAGTGACGTTCGCATATATTTAATATATATATATATATATATATATATATATATATGTATTTTTTTTTATTGATAACGAATTTTGTTTTTTTTATTAAAATATTAAGTTGGGGTTGGATAAGATATTTATATTATTAGTTTTTTTAATATATAATAATAAAATAGAAATGAGAAATGTTTTATATATTTTTTATTAATAATAAAAAAATATTAATAATAAATTTGATTAAAATTTGAATTCTATTTAATACCGTAGCAATATTATTATATATATTGTGATAAAGGCAAAATTAGAAATAAAAAATTATTCATTCAAGTATATTAGTATAGGTCATCATATTATTTATCATGATAATAATAAAATAAAATATATTAATGAAATTTTATTATTTATTATAATAATAAATAATAAAATTTTGGTCTCAGGGGACGTCAACCATCATCATCATCATCAATAAAAAAAATAAAATATATTAATAATAAATTTGGTTATTTTTGAATTTTATTTGACAAAGTAGCAATATTATTACATATATTGTAATAAAGATAAACTAGAAATAAGAAAATATCAATTCAAATATATTTGCATATGTCATGTACCATATTCTTTATCATGTTTAAAGTGATATGAGACATCGGCACATAAATATTTGGTTCAATGGATTACAAAACACAAAATATTTTATTTAATAAATATGGATTTTTAATTAGAATGTACACAAATTAAAAATAAGAAAATATCATTTCAAATATATTATTTCCATGTGTCATGTGCCACATTATTATTTATCAAGTTTAAAGTGATATAGGACATCTTGCATATAAACATTTGGTTCAATGGAATACAAAACACAATTTTATTTATTTATTAGATATAGATTTTTCATATTAAGGTGTTGAGGATAATTATTTTTATTGATTTTGTAGAACAATACAATTATGTTATGCAACATGAATTAATCAAAATAATAATAATTTTATTAATTTATATGTATTTTTAACTATAATATTATCATGGTTTACAAGGTAGTCAATACAATTATGTTATGCAATGTGAATTAATCAAAATACTAATAATTTTATTAATTTATATGTATTTTTAACTATAATATATAATATTATCATGGTTTACAAGGTAACCATTTTCATTGGTTTTGGTTTAGTAGAACAATAAAATTGTGTTGAAACACAGATAAATAATATGGAAAAGTGGATACATACTATTTTATTAATTGATATAAGTTTTTAATAAGAACGAACTCGCATGAGCTCCATAGTGAAACTGGTCGTTGGACAGTCCCTAAAACACCATGGGTAGAAAGGATTTGTCACCTTTGTGAGAGTAAGAACATTGAAGATGAAAATCACTTCCTCTTAGAGTGCCCTGCGTACACCCACATTAGATCCCAGTTTCATAATCTTTGTTGCAATACCGACTTTCCTAGCCTTTTAGCCTGCCAAAATTATAGTAAGCTCAGGACACTTCTTTCCAAGCTCTTTGAGCATAGAAATATAACTTTAAAGCAAACTAATTAATTCTCTTCTTTAGGTCCGGTAGACCAAAGTTTGGTCTCAGGGGACGTTAACCATCATCATCATCATCATCAATAAAATATAATATTGTTTGTGACACATAATTTTATAAAATACAAAATACATTTGTTTATTAATTGATATGTATTTTTAATTAGAATGTCATATTAGGGTGTTTGACAAGCTATATAATTTTATTAATATAGTAAAATAATATAATTTTATTAAGACACATGGATACATTGTATATATATATAAAGTGTAGAAGTGCCTTTTTAATAATTGATAATAATTTTTAACCAAAACATAAGACCGAAATTTTCAACAAAATACACAAATGTTTTAATTTTACAAAATAATATGATATCCTTTCATCATATTATATGCATTATTTAAAAAGTCAAATATAGTATTAAAAATATATTCTAAATCAAAACATTCAATGAGTACCATTATTCCACAACACCTCAATCCACAAATGTAACCTTTACTTAATGCAATTATTTTATTTTAACCTTTTATTAAATAAAACAATATATGTAGACCTTTCAATCCACTCACATGCCATCGTCACCTTGAAGTCATGCACTGAATAAGCTAGCCTAAGTAATTCAATACCTTGTTGTGAATCCTCTCACAACTTGTCTAACAATCATCATTACCCTTATGAAATAAAATGAGTTCCTAACACTCTTAACCTTATGTGGGCCCTCCTTTTATCATTCACAAGCCCATATTGTCTACCATCCACCCCTACACTCTACCCATTATTAAGTTAGTGGGGTCTATCATTTATGATGAGCCTACCTTTTTGAAAGTATAATGATGATGTGTCCGGTGTGGAAAGAAGCACTCATGTACCATATTTCAATACAAGCCAAACAAGAGAACATACAACAAGCCTACAAGGCACACTTGTCTCATTCCCCAGGGACAACCCCTGATTGCTTCCATGCTCAATGAGAGAACATGCTTTATACCATGCCCAAAAATGATGCCTTTTGCTATGAAAGGCAATTGTGAATATGGAGACCAGATCCCAATGCTTCCTCAATCCAAAGGGGGCAAGAAGTATGTAAAGTCAATTATCCCTTTTGTGATAATTATCACTTTGGAAAATGTTCTAGGGGTGGAAAAATGAGCATGCCCATTATCCACCAAGCTACACATATTTATGAATGGATAATGTGGAATCGTGAAGGGGTATGTCTTAATAACGATTATATTTAAATATTTTGTAAACTAGTTTTGATTATTGGGTTATGTAAGCTCCATATAACATTGCCCACTTGTTTAGGGCTGGAATTTGGAATTTTCATTTTAAGGTAGTTTGGTATATATAACATTGTCGGTTTAGGAATTTGGAGTTTTCATTTTAGGGTAACTTTAGGGTTAGGAACTTGGAGTTTTCATTTTAGGTAACTTTAATAAGTAAGTTGAATAGGGAATAAATTTATTTATTTATTATAATTTTTTTTTAAAATTTAATAAAAAATTAAATTATTATACTTTCACCATTTCACATGATGTATAGGAAAATAGATTATGGATTTTATTTCATTTTAAGATAATTTAAATAATCTAAAATTTGAAAAATAGTAGATTAAGATATAACTTTGTTTTGTGGAAAGAAATAAACTTAATAAAAGGTTGAGTTTGTCCACTAATTAACTCACTTTGTTTTGATGTATCTAAATTCAAAGTTTTGTAATGATGGAGAGATAAAGTAGACTAATAAGAAGTTATTTTCAATTACAAATTTAATAAGAATTTAAGAGAAATTTTGTGAACTATCAAACTTTTACCACTATCCATATTTCTTACATTGTGAAATGATGTTTTTAAAAGTTTTGATATATTTTGAATCAATTCAAAAGTCCAAAAAATTAATTAAAACTGAATTATTCTAAACTCTAACATATATAAAAAAAAGCATATATCACAACTATAAATAAACAAAAACTTTAAAACCCATTCAAAAATTTGAACACAAGGGCCCAAGTTCACAACTAAAAAACCCATTCAAAAATTTGAACACAAGGCCCAAATGGGCCCAAATTCAGAGGGATGGAATTTAGATTCCTCATTTTTAAAAGAGTTTCAATATATATAAATTTAAAGTTTTACAATGATGTATAAATGAAGTAAACTAATTTAGTAGTAAAAAGGAATGGCGTTTTTTTCCAATGACAAAATAATGTTTATGTATATATTAATTGTTAACCACACAACAACATAGTAAATAGGGGTTAGGCCTAGCCTAAGTTTGAGTAGAAGAACGATTTACCCAATGACAAGTAAAATTATCACAGTAAAGGACACAAAGCATTAAAAGATTATAACAATCCGGACAAAAATAAACTACAACCCCACAAAAAAAATCATACTGGATCTCCATTGAATCAACCAAAAAGCCCCACATGTGGTTCTTACTCTTGGACCCCACCAATTCCATTAACATATTAACAAAAATATCCAGAAATTAAGATAAAATGATAAAGGAGATTCCATTTTCCAATTCCATTAGAAAATATTCCACTTTTAATTCTAGCACCAAGTTAAGTAATGGAGGAGGTTTTACCATTCATGGTTCATGCATTCACTTGGTTCCATGAAACGTAGAGATTTCCAACTATTCACAATTCCAACCTCCAGATTCATGATTCCGATGGTTTCCATGAAAAATAACACCCACCAAATAATAATTCAGACACAAGTCCCTAGGCTTAGGCCTTTGACTTCGTACACCCTAAACCCTAATGGTGATGTAACATAAACCCCTCGCATGAGATTAGTGAGGGGACAAGGACAGGCAAGCGCTACATGCCAATCATTCACGCGGCTCCCTTGCCGCCCGACAGGGGCAGATTCCGGCAAACCGGCCGAGAAATCTGCGGCGCATCTCCCCATTATTGCCTCGTCTGACTACATGGAAACGACACGTGTCCGGATGTCGGCCAATGTGTGGCCGGGAAATCGGCTATTGGCGGGGGCAGGGGCTACTCACGTGAACGGGCCTTGTCGGCCGGCGCGGTTCCGGGAAAACACATCGGACATTTGCCGGCTGCAATTCGTGATCTGACGGAATATACGGGCGTATATACATCGTATATACGGCTCCATGGGCAGGAGCCTGTAAACTTTCCCGGGAGACAGGGCTGGCCGGTAGACGAGCAGCTCAGCCATGAGAATTTGTAGGGCTGGGGGTCCGGGGAGACCTTCATTGTCTGTTATATATGCTCACGGCTTGGCTGTGGCAGTTAATTTGTTTCTGTGTATATGTTCACATTGAATATTCCAGTCAAGGATATATACACACAATATGTTCCTGTCAAGGCGAAGAGATATAAACTTTGTCTCTGAGAAGCAAGAGGGACATGAAGAATATCTCAGTGTAGACCTCACCATGGCAGTCTCAGCAGGCCCGGGGATCACTCATTCTCATGGCTCTGGTATGTGTATTGTTTCTATTTTTGTGTATATAACTAGCGGTATTGGGAGATACAAATTGTGTATTTGACAAGTGATATTGGGAGATATAAATTGTGTATATATTCATTCTGTGTGCAGAAGTGGGTGCTGCTCAGTTGGCCGATACATCTTCCAGCCAAACAGCTGGATCTCTGAGAAACTTTGACATGAACAGACTGCCTTCTGGAACAGACGAGGAAGGTGGTGGGGGTACTTCATCAGCTGTAAGCACTGTTTCTCCATTTTTATCAGATATTGTAGTTCGTTATGGTGAAAAGAATAATGGGACATGGGATGGAGAGGTTAATGAGAGAACCCATTATCAGGATCAGGGTATATACAATCAGAATACTGAT
This sequence comes from Pseudotsuga menziesii, assembly GCA_001517045.1. Taxonomy (NCBI): domain Eukaryota; kingdom Viridiplantae; phylum Streptophyta; class Pinopsida; order Pinales; family Pinaceae; genus Pseudotsuga; species Pseudotsuga menziesii. The sequence continues at coordinate 923,696 of LPNX010479276.1, read as the reverse complement.
TCTCTGAGAAATATAGCAATAAATTGTGAAGAAGATGAAGGAGACCATGTGAGCGCAGGAGGAGATGGCAGTCCCCCTCCAAGGAAGAAACTCCGTCTCTCCAAGGAACAATCTGCTCTTCTTGAAGAAAGTTTCAGAGAACACCACACCCTTAATCCGGTAATTGCCTAAAACCCAAACCTGTACCCACATATTTCTTTGTAAATTGATTCAGAGAGATTCTGCACTGTGTATATTTGAGTATCACAGATCTATCTAAGCCTGGCTCTGATATGCTCCCAGGGGAAATTGCTGTATTAGACTGAGTTTAGATGGTACAATATGTTTATATTCAAAGCACCCACTGCATTTTATGGACTTGATTGATATATTCAATGCACCCAATGCATTTTATGGATTTAATTGACAGGAAACATATTGATGAGTCATTCTAAGGTTATGGGTCCTCAGCATACCTGTTCAACAAGTTACCTACGTCATTGATATAAATTCAACCCAGACCCAGAAAGTTGTAGAAATAGTTGCAAAATTCCATATTTGACTGAGTTTATTACAGATTTATATTCTGCATTTTATAATACACAAAGCAACTATTATGTATCTATTTCTCATTGATTATGAGCATATATCATCACCTACTAGTTTGCATCCCTGATCTGACTTTTTGTTCGTTAATCCTCTCTTTTGGTAGTTTTTCTGTTGTCAAATTATATTAATTTTCAAGGGCTATCATGTGCAGAAGCAAAAGAACGCATTGGCTAAGAGACTGAACCTGAAGTCACGGCAAGTTGAAGTCTGGTTCCAGAACCGTAGAGCAAGGTAAGTTGATTGTCCAGAGATGCATGTCATGTGTTTCTGAATACTTATCTTTGATTGTTAGCTTGTATTCATCTATGGATATGAGGCTTTGCTAATATGTCCTTTAACACTGATGATGATGGTGGTTAACACTGATGATGATGGTGGTTAACAGCTTCTGACCAAACTTTGGTTTATCAGACTTAAACAAACAAATTATTTAGTTTGTTTTAAAATTGTATTTACTAGATACATATGAAGACATTACTCTTTCATGTGGTTATTAGGATGAATACCAAGAAAGTTGTCTTCGACAAAATAAATGTTTCTGTCATATATGTAGCTTGTAGTTGTCTTTCACCTAAAAAACAGTGTTTCTGTCATATATGTACTGCTACTTGTAGCTGTCATACTGGTAACATCCTTGTAATATAATTAAAGAGAGCCTTTCTTGATTATTCACCCATTGTTTTCTTTGTTGGATTGTACAGTGTTATTTATGTATTATTTTGTTGCCATGTTTAGTATACTTTAAACTAAACAAATCCTTAACCAAGCTCATTATTGGACTGTACATTCAAATATTGATGTGCTTGTGGACTGTAATATGCATGCTTATATTGCTAGTCATAAATTTATTTGCTTGTTGGGCTGTTTTGCATATGTTGATGTATTTCATGATATATGTATGCTATTGTTTTCATTGGGATGAATTTAGTTTTTCATTGATCAATATGATTGTTGGACACTCGTATATCTGTTAATGTAAATTTATATATTATGTTGAACCTCGTTATAATTGTATATACACATAATATTTATGGGTTTTTTGGAAAAATATCACTATCTAATGTCTAATATGCATATCTTTATTTGTAAGTTTCAGTTTTAGATATGCATGCTTATGAAAGTTGCTTGCTTTGGATGCAGGACTAAGCTGAAACAAACAGAAGTTGACTGTGAGGTTCTGAAACGTTGTTGTGAAACACTGACAGAGGAAAATAGAAGATTGCAAAGGGAGGTTGAGGAGCTCAGAGCTATTAAAGTGGTTCCACCTTGTGTTATTGCTCAGGATTTCTACATGCCTTTGCCTGCAGCAACTCTAACAATGTGCCCTTCATGTGAGAGAGTGGGTAGCAGTATTGACATGAAAAAGAGTGCTTTGACCTTTGCTAAACCCTCTTACTATCTAACCAACTTCAGGCAGCCATCTGCAGCATGTTAGAACTTTTTCTTATAAGTATAGGCATCTATCTATAGAGGAGCATGCTCTTAAAAAGCTCTATTGTACTCGTGAGAAACGATGCCTTGTATATTTTAAAACTAAAACAATTTGTTCCAAGAGTATTTGTGAGTTATTTTGAAATGAATGGAGTAGAATCTTCTTGTATATTCCAGCTGTCAAATAATTTGTTTCAATTATAGATTTTTAGTGAGATTTATTTTGAAATGAATAGAAAATCAAGATGTATGGAATATGGTAAAATTGATGTAATAAAATTTACACATTTTCAATATTTTATTGCTTAAATGTTATTTTTAGTATTTTAAAGTGGTTAATTAAGATAAGAAATTTTAAAATATTTTTAAAATAGTTAGACATTAATTATGAAGTTTTTGGATTGATTTATAAAAAGGTAAAATGGCTGATAAAGAGGAATCATAGTTTTTTTTATTCTATAGAAAATGTTCTCAAATTGAATAAAATTTTTATGGAAAATTATAGGTTTAATTTATAATTGAAAACATTGATTTTGAAACATGGTTTGATTAGTTGTTACTTATTTTAAGAAAACAAAAATTATTAAATTTTCATATATAAAATAAAGTCATTTAAATACTCTTAAATAGAAATTCAATTATTTATTTTCATGTTTCTTTCTTTTGTCTTTTTATTGTTTTATTTTAGAAAGAAAGACTCCTACTCTATCTGTCCCTTGTAAGAAGGACAAACTTCCTCTTATTATGTATCTACGTATTTGGACTTTTAATGAATAAGGACTCTTTTTATATATATTGTTTAAAATTTATTTTAAAATAAGTTTTAATATTTTTATTTTAAAATTAATTATTTAATTATTTAATAAAATTTTGATTTTAAACTATAAAAATATGAATAACTCAATTTTTTTCATTTACTTTTATAATAATATTTTAAATTTTAATTATAAATTTTGTAATGGGCATAATTAAATGATATAAAAATCCAATTTTAAATTTAAATTATAAATTTTGTAATGGGCATAATTAAACGATATAAGATGTTACTGGTACCAAAATTCCAGCCATGTTAAGGGTTGGTCCAGTTTAAGCTGGCTATAATTTAGGGGTGATTTTAACAACTTAAATACCGCTCATTAGTGTTTTTTTAGTTAAAGGAAAACCCTACAAGTAAAAGGTATGTCAACAAAAAAAAAGATATAGAAAAAACTTTCTTAAAGTAAGAAATCAAAAGTTATAGTAAAATTTTACTTCACACATTCACACACACATATATAATTTATTTCTAAAATAATATTAATATTGCATTTAAAAATAAAAATAAAAAATAATTTTCTTAATATTTTAATACATAATTTTAAATTTAATTTAAAATATAAAATAAATATAATTTACTTATAAAAAAATCTCAGTTTTAATTATCAATATCATCATTTCAAAATTATTTAATTAATCCTTTTGATAAATAAAATGTTATAATTCAATTTTATTATACACAATGTTTTTCTAAAATAATCTAAATTGGAATTATAAAACATTTAGTGTGTAGTTGAATATTATAAAATGTTAATATATTTTTAACTTGTTTTCTCTGCAATGAGATATAAGCTAATAGTTAGTGTCACTTTAGTTTAGTTTATTTTTATTTTTATGTTTTTTATTTTTTATTTATAGCAAGTATATATAAAGATATATGTAGTGTAATAATGTGAATGATTAAAGAATTTAATATTGAATTAAAATCAAGCAAATTGAATATAAAAGAAGATGTTAGTTTTCAAGGTTACTCTCAAATTGTTTATAATATGTTTCGGAGTGCTTCATGATATGTGGGGTACATGGTGCATAGTCAACTCTTGGTGTTCTATGATGGACTTGCACATATGAGGTGGCTTACTCTCGAGTTGCTAGACCTTGTATAGATGCTTGTATGGCATTCTTTCTTGAAGCGTTGAGACTTATGGAGCTTGGTGACTTATTCATGTAGGAAACACATGAATAGGGGCTGCTTTCTTGGAGGATACCTTGCATCGGAGGAGAATCAGGAATTCCAAAGGAGGGAATTAAGCCATAAACAACATTTTGTTTCTTGATTGTTTGCGTGGAGGATTACATTTGACTTGAGGATTCTTGGGTTGAGGGGGAGCATCAAGCCTTGGGGCGTAGCACTCATGCCTTAGAGCCTTATTAGTTGATATTTGTCACCTTGGAGCTTGGCATGTGTCACAAAGAGTATAGTACTTCACATTTGTGAACCTACTTGTGTCTTGTAGGTTTCTTTTAATCGACTAGGTCTACTTGTCATTATAGACCCTTACCTATCATATCAATAGAGGAAGGAGAGAGTCCTTGTAATAATCAATCATACATTTGTGCTTATTATTCTTTACACATCAATTAGAGATGTAAGAGGAGAAGCAATAACCTCTCTCTCTTGTTCAATCTTATGCTTACTTTATCTCTCTTTTTCTCAAGATGCAAGGGTTTCTTTGACCATTCTTGAAGTCTAGGGATAGGGTTCGATCATTAAAGAGGAACTAGAGTTAGGTTTGGTCATAAACCCTAAGTTTTATTATGGAGAAGGAAGAGAAGAGGAGGAACCTTATGTGATGTTAAGGAGAACTTTATACTAGTGATTCTATCCTGTTGGAGTAACTTTGGTGGAGCTAGGAATTTTCTTGGTTTTCCCTAGATAGGGTTTTGGAGAGTATCTACTTAACCATAAACTAAATTATCATTAGATATGAAGTTTTTAGTCATCCAAGACTATATTACTATGTTAGGGTCTTACCCTCAACCCTTTAATAGATAGGATTTTATGTATTGAGGTCATGTATATTATATAAGACCAATAAAATAGATATAGTGTAAAAGAAATATTTGTAAAAAGACTTACTTGAAGGCTCCACCTATTAGAAAGTATATATAATGTTAATCAATCTTTGTAAAAATATTTACTAGAAGTTTTCACCTACTAGAAAGTTCCTTCACTAAGAAGGCTCACTAGAAGGTTCTACATAATAGAAAGATCCTTCACTAGAAACTAAATATAGGAGCACAGGAAATGAAATAAGATCTTGTCTTGTGAAGTATTTTGTAATTGCAACTTGGCTTCATTTGGAGGTTTCCCCCTCAAAGAGGTAAGTGAACATTTCTTTCATCAATAAAGATATTGTTATTGTGATATTTTGTTATTACAATTGTCTATTGTTGTGGTAATTATGTCTTTTCATATTGAAATCTTTCTTTGTTTTGTTATTTATGCTATGAATTTCCAATTAATGCTATCAAGGTACATAACAACTAGTACCAGAGCACTTTCCTAAGCTAAAAATCATTATATTTTTTTAAGGCTAGAGATGTGTTCTAACGTCTATAAATAACACAACCTACCATTTAGTGAGTAAACCTGTGATTGGGGAATCATACATGTAGAGAATACAATTGGTACTAAATCACATTTTTTGGACAACATTGTAACCTTGGTTGGTACCCCATTGAGTAGTGTCACATCAAACAACATCAATATTGTATATCAGAATCCCCTTAGGCAACTTGAAACCATATTTAGATAATCCAATCAACCTTCTTATTTCTATGGTGGCATCAAACATAGCACTTAGGAATATTAGTCTCTAGTACTTAGGTATCCAAGCAATACAACTAAATGCACACTTGAGCCTCCTTAGTTAGTGCCCTAAAATATTGAGTTGAGTAATACTGTTGGACCATACTAGTATATTATAGAGCTATAGTACCTGACACTCACTTACACTTAGGGCCCTGGAAGAGAGAGAGGACATTTTTTATGAGGATTGATACTAATACCCATCAAGTCCCTCATACAGATTTGGAAGACATTCCCAACCTAACCTACAACATGAGGAAACCTATATCTCTTTGCATGCATTGAATGGTATTTCTTCCCCACAAAACTTGAAATTAATTGTTTACCTCAAACATCACAAGGTCATTGTCTTAATTGATAGTGGTAGCATGCATAACAATATTCATCATTAGGTTTCCCAAGAAACACACTACTATATCCATGCTATGAACAACATCCAAATCATGATTGAAAAATGGAGGAGATATGAGATGTGGGGGTCATTGTGGAAATGTGTGGCTTCAAATGGGTGAATTTTCCCTCAAAACCCACATGTTTTCTATTGGCATGGTTGGTTGTGATATTGTCTATGGTGTTGAATGGTTACAAACATTAGTCCCTATCTCCATCGATTTCAATGCCTTATACACGAGTTTCCAACAAGAAGGGAATAACTACACTCTTAAAGGAATTACAATGGGATATCTAGATATTATCGACTCACACAATATGGAAAATATTCTAAAAATGGTCATTCAGACATTGTGGCACAATTTGATGCCATTCAATATTTTCAAACCCCTTCTCAACCCTTTCCTTTTGACATGTAGTTAGTGTTATACAAGCACCAATCCATCTTTGACACTCCCAAAGAGCTGATCCCTTCTCATTGTGATCATGATTATTCCATTTCACTCAAGCATGCTAGTCTCCCACCAAATGTACACTTGTACAACCATCCATTTCCCCCCAAAAAAATAAAATTGAAAATATCGTTCAGGAGTTGCTAGCTGATGGTGTCATCCAACCAGTACCAACCCCTATTCTTCCCTAGTTGTTATGTTCCTCAATAAAGAAGGAACATGTTGCATTTGTCCTAGCTTCCATTCTTTGAAAAAGTTGATAATCGAGGATAAGTTTTACATTCCTATCATTGATGACCTTCTGGATGCACTCAAGGCTCTCATGTCTTTATCTAACTTGATCTCCACTCAAGCTATCATCAAATTCACATGGAGGAAGATATTGCTAAAACCTATTTTCACACCCATGAAGGCTATTACAAGTTATTGGAGACACCCTTTGTCCTTTGCAATGCACCCTCCACATTTCAAAGTCTTATGAACACAATATTTGAACCATGCATGCATAAATTTGTCATCGTCTTTTTTTATGACATATTGATTTATAGTAAACTCAGCAAATCCATCTAGCCCATGTGGATCAGGTCCTACAACTTCTCGAATATCACCAACTCTTTCTTTAAAGGTCCAAATGTGCCTTAGGTATCTCTAAAATTGAATATTTAGGCCATATTGTAATACAAGAAGGTCTACGTCCGGATTCAAAGAAAATTGTTACAATGAAGGATTGACCTCACCCTAAAACACTTAAAATCCTCATAGTTTTTTTTGGGCCTTATGAGATATTACAAATTTATAGAAAGTTCATATGGAACTATGGTAAATTTGTAGCCCCACTCACAATTTTTCTAAGAAAAAATGCTTTCAATTGGAATGATGAGGTAGAAAATGATTTCTAGTACTTCAATGAGGTATGTGTACTATTTCGATACTCATTTTACCCAACTTCACTAATTTTTTTTCCTTCAATGTGATTCCTTGGGTAAAGGGATCAGAGCATTCATCATGTAAGAAGGTAGATCATTGGATTTTACTAGCAAACAATTCTATGAGTGGAACTTGGGAAAATCAAATTATGAAAAAGAGTGATGGGATTATTGCATGTTGTGGAAATCTAACATCCATACCTACTTGGGAAACATTTATATATAAAAACTGATCATTGCATCCTGAAATACTTTCTTGAACAGAGAAATTCCTCCTTTTAGAAACAAAATGTTGGGATATGACTCTGAGATAATTTACTGGAAGGAAAAGGAGAATGTGGTAGAAGATGCTATCTTTCAACACTTTAAAGAATAATGTTCCCTCTTTTGATCCCTCTCTTTCATCATTGTAGACTAGTTGAATGCAATTCATAATGAATGGTTGCCAAATCCCATGCTTTAGATACCATGATCCACATTAGAGGAAATTTGAGGTTTGAAATGGGCCTCCTAAGGAAAATAATAAAATAATAGTTAAAATAATAAAATAATAGTTATTAATTTTGGAGGAAGAATGAAAAAAACTACTTTTTGTGTTCATATTTTTGACATATATCCTTGCATTTTTACTCAAATTATGAGCGGAAGAGCTCGTTGGATGCAAAATTTAATTCTGCATCCAATGAGTACCCACACTACATACTTTTGATAGACCCCGCTACCCCAAAAATAGGAAATACCTGAAAAAACATGATGATGACATCATCATAATGTTTTTTCAAACATTTCTTGTTTTCAGGGTAGCGGGGTCCATAAAAAGTATGCAGTGTGGGTACTCATTGGCTACGGAATTAAATTCCACATCCAACGAGCTCTTTGGCTTGAAATTTGAGTAAAAACACAAGGAGATATGTCGAAAATACGAACAAAAAAAATAGTTTTCTTTTATGACAAATATGTCAATTCAACCATTATGGTTGACTCATTTTATTGAAATTCTATTGGTTCTTGAATTCCAACTCACAAAATTTATTGTTGGCGCGTTTTCTTATAAGGCCCATTTTAGACCCCAAATTTCCTCTAATAACAACTTCAACAAGAACCTCTTTGATATCTAGGATACACTTGGTGCAATGACGAGATTTTTTATAAAGGGTATCTATATTTTCACAAGAAATCATCATTGAAATCACATGTGTTATCTAAATCTCCATTCATCCCCTGCAATCACTTATTTGGGATTTCATAAAACATATGAAAGGATCAAAAAACATTTTTTCTGGGAAGGAATGATGAAGGATATCCACACATTTGTGGCAAAATGTGACACTTTCCAAAGATATAAAGGGCAGATTGTGAAACCTTTGAGTGAATTTCAAACACTTCCAATTACAATTGCAGCACGGGATGACATTTCTATGGATATCATTGCAGGATTACCAAAATATAGAAATAAGTATGTAATCGTGGTTGGGTGAAAACATGAAGTTGGGAAACAATTTCGTGAAAATTCAATTTTTTTGTTATAATTTCCGGTTTCTCGGTCGAGAAAAAAGTCAACATAATTTTTCGGCCGAGAGTTGTAATATTTCTCGGACGAGAAATTAACCACGGTTAAAATTCTCTCGTCTGAGAGTTCTTCCATAGTTAGATAAATTTTCGGCTGAGAATATTAAACTTTCTCATCCAAGAGTATAACTATATTTTTCATATTAAACTCTCAGAAAAGTTTCTCGGCCGAGAGTTTAGATTCCTTTTAAACTCTCGACTGAGAAATGTTTAACTATATAAAGGTGAACCCTCTCCCTGCTAAGCCAACCATCATCATCATTTTCATGCTTGCTACCAGAGTTTTCCTGTTTGGGAAGCCATTTCATGTTTCCATATGCATTTTACCTGCAGATTGAGATTGAGAGCGAGCATTAGAGCCAGCTATAGAGGCATAGTTAGGTTGGACCTGTAACCTTTCCATGTAACCTTGCCCAAAATTGTGAGGGGAAGGGGTTAAACGTGCAAGGGAGGACCTTACCTGGATAACAGGCTCAGTTAGGACTGTTAATTGGAGAACCAGAGTTGCACCTCATGACATGACAATGGGAAGGCCAAGGTAAGAGGACTGTCAGGTCTGAAGTTTATATCCTGATACATGCATGTTTTGATTCTTTGCATTGTAGTGGGGATAATTTAAAATAATTAATTCTGAGAATGTCTCTCACAATGTAGGATATTCTTCTGCAATTTTAGAACATGTTTCCTTTTCTTGGCTCCCACTTGAATCTAGTCATATCCAACATTCAAACCATTACTTTCACTATTCCCCTTCTCCAATTCTATCTTCGGAGCTTCTATTGACCTCGAACTAGAGAAAACCACTGAAATCCTAGTGTTTTTCTTGAGCCATTGAACAAAACCCCCATATAAAGAACCAATGCTTCCAACCATCTGGAGCACTTGAATTACCTTCCACACAGATGAGCCATGAGGATCTAAACCCTCAACAACTGAAAACAACACCTCTTCTTCTAAGAGGATGAACCCTTGACTATTTCATCACCATGCTGAGAAACTTGTTGTGCATCGCAGTCGACTAGTCCAGGAAATTTTCGGAAAGGAGAAAACAACATCTTCCATATCCACACCCTCACAAGACTGTTGAAATACTTTAGAAGAAAGGATTTCCTTGAAACTTCTGAAGACAAACGAAGCCACCTGGATTTGAGAAAAAAGAGATTGTTGTCCTTGTCTACATACTGCCAGTTGGTGAAGTCCAAATAAGTCTGGGGTCCATCTCATATAAACTAAATTGCAATTAATCCTCTTCATACACCATGCTTATCAACAGTTTATTAACTGTTGAGCAAACTTGAGAAAGAATTCTATAGAAAAAACCTACCCCAAGAAAAGTTGCAAAGCCCCCCCATTTTCAAACTCTATCAATAAGGAATCCTCTTTCCATAAGGACCGTAAACATTTATAAATATTACATGTTTATTAAGATCCTGAGAATATAAGGTTGCTCGCAACCCTAAATAAAAATACCATTAATTAGAACATGAGGAACTTCATAAAACTTACATAGCTTACGAATGTTGTCCACCATATATTTACCCACCCATAGAGAAAGCCAAATAAATATTGAGTTATGGTTGCATGGCGTCCAAGTCTCGTCATAGCAATCCATGCGACTAAATCCTCATATTTCCTATCAAATCTTACCATGCTCTCATCCTCACGAGCATGCATGCATATCCTTCTGTTAATGGCATACCCAATAGGATTTATAGCTCCAAGATCGATCATGGTTGAGGGTGCAAGGGATCACATGTGCAATGTTATTTCATTGTTTGTATTCCCCTGAAATCCTTACCAAATATGTTGCAACTGAAATTGTTTGTCATGAGTGCAATCTTTAATGTCCCATTCTTTGTTAAGAGGCAATGCATATGGAGCCTTCCCCTAGCCACCTATCCTACTAACGAGTGTCATGTGCAATGGGGGAAATGTGATATAAAAGGTCAATGCCACTTGCATCTTGGGATTCATTTAAAAAACCTTATTAGACCACTATGTTAATTGAAGCATGTCATGAATGTATCCTTTATGATTGCATATACTACCTGATTCTTTTGACTTTGATCGCAAAAAAAACCTTTTGTTCTTTTCTTTCCAGATTTCCCAAGCCAATAGGTGTAAGTGGAGTTTCCACAATCTGCTGAGAATGGAATTGTCAAATGGATCAAGGGCCCATTTGGTTATGGCTAGGGCATGGTTCCCTTTAACATGATAAGTTCTTTCAAAAGAACAACACTTTTGTCCAATAATTTTGAAGAATAGGGGCATGTATCTAACAAATGTCCAATGATTTCACACTCTCGTTTTGTGATTTTTTTTTCAAAGAAGGAAAAGAGATGTCGAAGAAATCCTCTCTTATCCCAAGTAAGATGTGTTTCTTAATCATAATCCACTAAAATGTCACCACCTTAGGCTAAACGCTACCAATCCAAATCTTTTTCCAAATGTGATATTATACTTATCTGTTTTTAGGAAGTACATTTTTTTAACAATAAAATGTTTGCTTGAGAGATATCCCATCTAAACTTTATATATATATATCAGGAATTCAAATATAATTACTTTCTTAAACTTAGGTAGTTCCAACATGTACCAAGGGACTTTTTCATGCGTTTGAAGTAGTATATTGTTTATTTAAAATGTTAAAAAATTATAGACATTAAAAATGGTAGCAAACTCTCAAAACCCTTAAAGACATGAAATAGATATGTACCTAACACTTTGATGCATTTAAAAAAAAACTATAATTTGACACTCCATTTTCTGTCTAATTTACTACCTGTCGTCTACACCATTCTAAATAAACTTCACCCTAAAACACCTAAAAATATGGCCCTCGATGTTCCAGCGTGATAGTGTCATTAATAATATGTACGTATCCCTTAAAACCCTTTGTCCTTCTCTTACAAACATTGTAACGATTCTACTTCTGGACCCCATGATGAATAGTCTTGCAGGTTTCCCCAACCCGTAAAAATGAAGGACCGTTAGGCTACCGTCTACATAATTAAACGCTCTTTCCACTGGGACAAATGAGAACATTATGGGGGAGAATACTCCATGATATTAACTACATTTTATTGTTTCATCTGGATTCTTCATGAGATCTGTGCTATAACAAAGGCCTTTCATTCTTCATGGCCATTTAATATTGTTGTCCCCACTTCTACTTCTATATAATATTTAGTCCAGCTCAACGTCTCAGACCAAGATCAATATATACCAATGGCACTTGCAGTGGATACCATGTGATGTATTATTGTTAATGTTATTATCATTGCGGGGCATAATTTCGTTAATAAGTCTGCAACATTCACATTACCAAAATACCATAAATTAGAACATGAGGAAATCCATCAACTATTGGTGATGCTCCCACAAAAGGCTCTCAAATCAACTCATGAGATATATGCCCAAGTTGTCCAACTACAACCTCTGAATTTGAAGCCTCCTCGAGACCCCTACTCATGTGATATTCCTTCTTAGTTTAACCATATTGAAAGGAAATCTTTTTTGTCTATGTAGTCAAGCTAGGTTTGATAGAGTCTACAAGAGATTGATTACCCTCTACTTGCATATCCTTACAAATCTAAACCATTTTTTGAAATAGAATCTCGTAGTCTTCAGTTACATGTTTGTAACAATAACATCTAGTACACTGGAAAGGCACTCCCAAATATTCCAATTGTTGCAAAAAAGTATGGACCCCTTTTGTAAATTCATTTCACTAGCTAGTTCATCCCTTAGGTCAATCCCTTCCAAAATCCTAGAAAACGATACTATGCACGTATTTAAGAAGCTCATATTTACATTTAAGAAAGAACTAAGATCATTCTTAATCTCCTTGCAAAAATTTGGAGACAAAAAATATAAAGAAAACTTTTAACATTTCACCCAAATTGAAGTGATATTAGATTACTCTACAAAAGAGTCAAAAAATGAAGTCCATGACATGACAACAAGGGGAATTGAATTCCATTTCCAAATACTGGACACTATCTTTTTCAAATCCATGGGATTCTTGAATCAAAAATTCAGCCAAGCCCGTGAAAAATTAAAATAAAATTGGAGCATGCCCCATACATGGAGCCTATTCCATCTATAATCACTCCCTCAAAGATGTCTTTCCTACATTACAAGCATGAAATTTTTTCACCAAAGCTTGTGTAACCATCTTATCCACTTCATGGATTTCGATATATTTGGAAAGGACTAACATCGTAGGAGAATCCTTCTACCTCACACACTTCTTACATTTACTTCTACCCAAGTCCTTCATAGTACATCCACTGCCCACGTTTAATCTTGATTGATATTCACTTGTATTAAAATCACCACCATTCACTAGATCCTCCACCTAATCCCTTTTAACCTCACCATTAATTAAATTCACTTCCCTTTCTTTTTAACTTCTTGATTCCATGAATCATGGATCCAATTATGCATCCTCTAGGGTTCCTTTGTTGAGTAGGGTTATTTGGAATCTATCATAAATACATTGCAAACTATATTAGAAATCACAATCATAATGGAATAAGAATAACAAAAAGAAAAAGATATATATTTATATACCAGATTCAAGAATTCCAAATTAGAAAATGAATTCTTACCTAGCAATTGGCATATGTTGGAAACCAAATCTTTGTGGAGTGACCAAACCACCTGATGGCCTCCATACTGTTGGTCCTAAGCCAAAATTATGGGGGTACGTGGTTTGGATTCTAGGTTCTACATGGGTTTAAAGGAACCAAAAAACCCTATGAAGTAGAAAAAAACATAATTTTATACGGCTTCCAAATGACTTGATGACATTGAACAAGAGGAAAAAAGAACCTCCCAATCACGTTCTTCTATTGTTGTGGTGTTGAATCACTCGCCACACTACTCCATACCTCCTATGCTTGATTTTTTTCTACTACATAACTTGCTCTAGCAATAGAGGGAGACCCATTCACTCTAGTTTGGGATGCAAAACCATCCTTGGGGAATGAATTTGGTCTCATGATGTTCATTTGGTGATGTCTACCATTATGCGTGTATCTTGCAGCCCCAAGATACCAAGGATACGAAGGACCCCGCTTCACCACAACATTCCATAAGAAAAAAATAGCCACATAAACAATTTACTTCTTCCTTGAGTTCCAAACTAATGAAGCTTATGATGAAAACAAGACCAGAAATAAAGAAAATAAATTACAACATAAATGAAAAATATAAATTTTAAAGAAAATACATTACACCATAAAGGAAAAATATAAATTTTAAAGAAAATACATTACACCATAAAGGAAAAATATAAATTTTACCAACTTGAACTTTCTATATTTAAATCAAGGCTAGAACATTCAGATTGCATTACCCGCTGATTTCCAGTCATATATTGGTATGTAGTTTCTAGCATGGACTGTTGTTGTGTTGGTGTCACATAAGCCATTGGTTGATCTGGCTGAGGAATCATGGATCGAGTTATGCATCCTCTAGGGTTCCTTTGTTGCGTAGGGTTATTTGGAATCTATCATAAATACATTGCAAACTATATTAGAAATCATATTCATAATGGAATAATAATAATAAAAAGAAATATATATATATATATATATATATATATATACCAGATTCAAGAATTCCAATTTAGAAAATGAATTCTTACCCAACAATTCACATCTGTTGGAAACTACGTATTTGTGGAGTGGCCAAACCACCTGGTGGCATCCATGCTGCTAGTCCTAAGCCAAAATTATGGGGGTACGTGGTTTGGATTCTATATTCTACATGGGTTTAAAGGAACCAAAAAACCCTATGAAGTAGAAAACAACATAATTTTATTGGAATAAAAAATGACCTGATGACGTTGAACAAGAGGAAATAAGAACCTCCCAAGCATGTGCTTATATTGTTGCAGTGTTGAAGCACCCACCACACTGTTCCATACCTCCTATGCTTGATTTGTTTCTACTCTAGAACTTGCTCTAGCAATAGAGGGAGACCCATTCACTCTAGTTTGGGATGCAAAAAAATCCTTGGGGACTGAATTCTTTGTCATGATGTTCATTTGGCAAGGTCTACCATTAGATGTGTATCTTGCAGCCCCAGGATATGAAGGATACCAAGGACCCTACTTCACCATAACATTCCAAATAAAAAAATAGCCACATAAACAATTTATTCATGAGAAATTCCTCATTCTCCACCAATGCCCTATTTATTCATAAGAACTTGCAACATGCATAGTGATCACTTCTTCATAAGATGCACCAGATAAAATGTTAAACAATTTAGAAGGAGAGGGAGAGAGTAGAGTATAAGGTGAGGAAACCTTGTCTTTTTGGGTATTGGTTGGCTCAAGAATTTCTTGCTCTTTACTTTTTGATGGCTATTTCCTTGGAGATTCCACCATGTCCCTCTTTTGCTCAAGTTGTTCCTAGCTCTATAGTCTTCTTCTGCCTTTATTTTTCAACACATTTTAGTGAATTAAATATGTCACTCGAGGAATCATTGTATTCAACCATTCCTATTCAATCAATTATTTGTTCTTGTTATACTGGTTCTTCTTCCTCCTCATGAACCATGTACACCAAAATAGCTTCTCTTTCCTATTTTTGTTGTCAAGTTGTTTACTTTTCCCTACTGGTTGTAAGAACTAAGGTCCCATATCCTAAGCCAAGGGGAAAATTGTCTTGTACTTATTAGTTGCTAGATGAGGCTTGAGATGGAGGAGGCACGCCTTGAATTAGTGGACCAAATTGTTGAGAGATAAGGGATAGGGGGGTGAAGGTTGAGAGAATTTCATTCTTTCTAGCTAGGGGTGTTTCGAATTTGGGAATACTCGAGCCACAACCTTTAAGGGATCATATTTGACCTTTAAAATGGCTCCACCTCCTCATATGTGTCTTTATTAGCCATCCTTTCAATTTTAGGTCTGGAGTCATGAACCTGGGGTAATGGTTGGTTTCTACCCTTCTCAATCCCCAACAAGAAGTGTGGGCCGTATAATGCTCGGAATGTGCATGAAAAGTGATCAGTAAAAAATTCAAGTATGTCAATAAATAGTATTGTCCTCGGTTAACATCTGTAATACCTCAGAAATGCGCTTGTGAACATGTAAGGCATATGTGGAATTCCATGACAGTGGGGTTTACCAGCAGCAAAAATTATGTGGACATGTTAGTCGTAGAAATATTATAACAAGAACGAGAACAAATCACAAGTTATGGTGATGGTACCATCAGTGCAAGACCAAGACATGTGATGCAGTCATGTATATTCGATTGTTAATCTAAAATATATTTATCTTCTTTGACACATTTTAACATGGTTTTAATGTGAGAATTTATCATAATGCATAGGTGCACAATGTTAAATTTGGTAAATTTAAATTTGACATGTTTTTTAATCTGTGGAAAATTCTTATCATGCACAACTTCATAACTTTAGGGTGAAGTAAACTTGGCTACTATGTAGTGACACACCCTAAGGTCATCGTCAGGTAAATTCAATTGTTATTAAATTCATGCTCAAGTCTATATAAACATAAATCTTCTTTTACACATCTTTCTAATATCTTGTTGTGCATAGGTGGTGGATCTCAGCATTGTTGAATTATTGTAACTTCGAAGTGTATCTAGTTATTATCCCCAATGTTCCTATCGAGAGAATCATTTCTATTTCTTTGTACCCCAATGTTCCTATTGGGAGAATTAATAAGAGTCATGAGGAAGTCCCCTCCATTGTAAGTCGGGTCATTAGTACCCTCTGAAATATATTATTATATTAAGTTATCCCAGTTATGTCTACTTGAGCCTACATAATTGATTTAAGTTTACTCGAGCCTACATAACTGGGTTAAATGTCAAGTGAACGAAAGAATATAAATAGAGTGAGGCGCCTCTCATTTGATACACACTCACTTGTGCATAGCGCATGGAGAGAGAGAGAGACATATATGCTAGAGGGAGGCACACCTATTTTTGGGTCTTGTCTTTTATCTCTTATAAATCTTATACAGAGGAAGTTTTTCTTGGGTTTTCTTCCCCATGAGGGTTTCCCAAGATAAATCTTTGTGTTCTTTTTGTGTGGTTGTGCTTGTCTATATTTCAGTGATATTTTTGCTTATGGTTATGCTGTTATGATGCTAAATGTTATAAGATATGCTATAACCATTAAAAACTTAACATGGTATCAGATCCACCCTGAAAGAAGTCATTGTGCAGCCAAGATATTGCTATAGCTACAACTATTGAAGATTAGGGTTTCATGCTTGAAAACCCTAAAATACTAAACCTAGTAGTTTTGGTAGATTCTCTATATATTGAGATTGGAGAAGGCCCAGGAGCTGAAAATTTTCACAGTCCAAATATAAATTCCTAATGTACAATGTGTAAAAGTTT
This sequence comes from Pseudotsuga menziesii, assembly GCA_001517045.1. NCBI lineage: Eukaryota > Viridiplantae > Streptophyta > Pinopsida > Pinales > Pinaceae > Pseudotsuga > Pseudotsuga menziesii. Next base: position 906,322 of record LPNX010479276.1, on the reverse strand, counting down.
CAACCTCCATTTCGCTATATTCTGGGAGATATGATTCCTCCAAGTTAGGGTTCTAGCCTCTCCCAGGATTCAACATTAAATAGGTGACCTAGGGATAATTTATATATATCAGGATACAAAGGTCCAAATGAAATTTCTGAATATGTTCTAGAAAGGGAACAAACTTTAATTTATGTGGTAAAAATTTCAGACCCCGAAGGTGAAACAGTGACACGCGGCAGTCCATACAAGTTCGATATTCTGAACAGTCCTGAAATAAGTCACCGCGGGAAAACGCGCTTAAGTCCCAATTGGTGAAACCAATTCTACTAAAACCCAAGGTGTTGAAAATAATATAGATGAGGATACCTCAGTATGAAATTTAAGAAATAGAGGAGCAGTAATTGTGGAGATACCGCAGAAACAATATCTGACATTCTGCAGAAGAATCTGAAGAAAACTAATGCATCAGATATCTTGCAATTCTGATCACAGTTTTGGGAAAATGAATATTCTTCTCAGCTCTCCTTCAAGAGGCACATCTTTCTATCCAATTAGATCTGAAATATTCCAAGTTTTGAAAATTAGGGTTTCTCTAACAAACCCTAGATCAGCCAATCCGAAACGAAGACGAACACCTCAAACCATATTTCACTGGTTCTTGAAGAAAATGAATTGGACACCTACATAAGTGGAGAGGTTCTAGTTACAGAGGGAGATGAGGCTAAATCCTTACATAAGAAGAAACTCGACTCATAATAAGAGAAGAGAAGATGGGAGCAACTGAATATCAAGCACTCACGATTCAAAGAAGATCCCTCAAGCGATGAGGAATATGAAGAACTCAATTCTTGAAGAACCTCTTATCTATCTTAGCATTTGGATAAGAAATGACAACGTCATGAATGAAGAAGATGATGAATCAGAAGGATCAAGAAGGATTCTACCCACGAAATGAATAAAAGATAAGTATTCAATTGACATTTCATGATATTGTTTTGTTATGCATGATAGAAGTTTTGCATTAATGACAATATACAACTAATATGCATGTGATGGGTAAGTAGCTCATGGTGCTATACAACTCTCCATTTCTACTTATATAGAATGAAACCTGTTTGTTGACATATTGGATTAGTGCACAATTTCAATGATGTCATGGTAGAGATGGAATGCATCTAGAAAGTTTCCATGAGATATGGATCAATGTTGTATTGGCTAAATAGTTGCATGATGCATAAGAATTTGTCGTTATACATATGTTCTATGAAATGGTTCTAACCATGCAACTGGTGCATTTGACTTGTAGGAAAGGTCTTGTACAACCACCTACAAGAAAAAAAAGGATGAGATTTGTTCCGAAGAACAAGTGATGAAAATTCAATATTCACTCCAATAAACATGAACCTAAAGCTCCCAGGGTTAGAGACACCGTGGCGAAAGAAAGAGCTTCAGAGAGTGGTAGATCCACCTCGAAAGATGAAGAACACCTTGGGTATGAGAGATAACTCAAGATGAATAAAAGTATGGCGAGAATTCCAAACCAAAGTGAGAGGCCTTGGACACACTCTAGTTGTGTAACATAGTTGGGTGACATCATTGATGCAAACCCTTCCAGCTATGGAAGAAGCTATGATCAAAGAGTAACAGTTGAACATGAGGAATGATGTCTACGATATGGTTTTGAGGCCTGAAGGGAAGTCCGTAGTGTCTTCCATATGGATGTACAAGAACAAGTGTACAAAGAAAGGTTTGTGGTTTTCCTCAGAAAGAATAGACTATGGCATGACACACTCTATTGACCAGACACACTTCTTCAGTAGAAATATATATTAAGCAAAGAACCACCTATATAAAATATGCTTTGTATAAGCTTAGAAGGCACCCATAGAAAAGCACATTCAGGAGCTTGACAGATCACCTAGAGTGATGAATATCTTAACCTTTGCTACAAGGTTGAAAATGGAAACCTATAGAAGACAACAAAATCATAGATGGGTGCAAGAGGAACTTTTCATCAAAGTTCAAGATAAAGGGATATTGGTATCTAGTAACCTGAGATGGATACATAGTAGCATAGGATGATACCTGCCACTCCAGTAAAGAAAGCAGAAGGAAGATGATGCTTCACTTCAGGGGGAGTGACTACAGAAGATCTCTTCTTTCAACATGGTACGACATGATGGACGGATATTCAGGAAGCAACGTACACTTCCATCAGAACTATCATGGCACCTGCTTCCATGATGAAGTGGGATCTACACTAGATGGATGTAAATATAACCTTCCTGAATGGTATGATTGAGGAAGAGGTTTATATCTAACAACCACAAAGTGACTCACATATGCAAGTTGAAGAAGGCCCTGTACGGCCTGAAGCAAGCTCCTAGAGCTTGGTATGGAAGGATAGATAGTTTCCTGACGAGCTTGGAATTTACCAAGAGTAAAGTCGACCCTAACCTTTACTTCAAGGTTACAGAAGATGAACCTGTCATACTATTACTATATATGGATGGCCTATTTCTGACAGGGAATGAGAAACATATCACATATTGCAAGAAGAAGCTAGATGAATAATTTGAGATGAAAAGATATTGGATTGGTTCTTTATTTCCTCAGGATGGAAGTGTGGAAGAGTTCAGAAATAACCCTTTCAAACCAGGGAAAGTATCCTGTGGAAATATTAAAGAAGATTTGATATGTTGGATTGTAGAGCCATGGCTACACCCATGGATTCCAACCTGAATTTTCTAGCTGATGACTCGTCAGAGTTAGTGGATGTGACTCAATACAGACAGATTATTGGGTCATTGATGTATCTAACCAATACCATACTATACATTTATTTTGTTGAGAACACCTTGAGTTAGTATCTAGTTCAATCTAGAGGAGTTCACCTGATAACTGCAAAACATGTGATGAGATATATGAAAGGGACTATAGACTTTGGTCTATGCTATGATGGAAACCATGATTACAGATTGTATGACTATACAGATGCATATTGGGCTGGAAGTGTCTTAGATAGGAAAAGTACATCAGGTGGATGCTTTTGTCTAGGGTCTATTAATATTTCATGGTTTAGCAAGAAACAGTCCAGTATTGCTCTTAGCACGACGGAAGCAGAATACATAGCAGCTTGCTCTGCTAGTTGTGAAGCCATATGGCTTTGGAAGCTGATGACAGGTATCTTTGACTTGGAGATGGATACTATTGAGATTCTATGTAATAACCAAAGTTGTATAAACATGTTGGAGAACCATGTTGGAGAACCCAGTGTTCCATGATAGATCGAAGCACATAGAAATACGGTACTCCTACATATGAGATATGATACAGAAGGGAGCAATAAAGCTCCAATATGTGAGTACTGATGAGCAAGTTACTGATGTGTTGACGAAGCCTCTGTCTCGGGTAAAGTTCAAACACTTTCGAGACAAGCTTGGTGTTGTTTGGAAAGGCCTTCCTCGAAAGAGGGAGTAGTGATGTTGCAGTGGGATTGTATCATCCCTGAAAACTTGTCCTAAAGTTATCCGGTGACTTCAGTCCTTGAGAATGAAGAGGGATTGTATCATCCTGGGACATTTGTCCAGAAGTGATCTGGTGACTTCGGTCCTCGAGAATGAAGAGGGATTGTATCATCCCAAGACATTTTTCCAAAAGTGATCCGGTGGCTTCGGTCCTCAAGAATGTGGTGGGATTACATCATCCATGAACTTCGGTTTAGAAAGGTATTCGGAGGATTCGGTCCCTGAGAATGTGGTGGGATTGCATCATCCCTAAAATTCAGTTTAGAAAGGTATCCAAAGGCTTCAGTCCCCAAGAATGTGGTTGGATTGCATCATCCCTGAACTTTGGTTCAGAAAGGTATCTGAAGGCTTCGGTCCCCGAGAATGTGGTGGGATTGCATCATCCCTGAACTTTGGTTTAGAGAGGTATCAAGAGGCTTTGATCCCCAAGAATGTGGTGGGATTGCATCATCCCTGAAATTCGGTTCAGAAAGGTATCTGGAGGCTTCGGTCCCTAAGAATGTGGTGGAATTGCATCATCCTTGAACTTCGGTTCAGAAAGGTATCCGGAGGCTTCGGTCCCTGGGAATGTGGTGGGATTGTATCATCCCTGAACTTTTGTTCAAAATGTATCTGGAGACTTCGGTGCCCGTGAATGTTGTAGGATTGTATCATCGCTGGAATTAAGTCCAAAAGTGATCTGAAGACATTTGTCTTCGTGTTGTGGATTGCAGGTTGTTGCTGATGATGATGATGTTACTAATAGAAAGATCAGAGTGTGATGATGATGATGTTACTGATCAATAGATCAGAGTATGATGATGATGATGTTGCTGATTGAAAGTTTAGCATATTGATGATGATGTTACTGATCGAGAGGTCAAAGTATTGATGATGATGATGATGATTGAAAGATCAAAGTATTACTGATGATGTTGCTCAAAGTATTGCTGCTGCTGATGATGATCGAAATATCAAACTATTTTTGATGATGTTTCTCAAAGCATTGTTGATGATGATGATGATCGAAAGATCAAAGTATTGCTGATGATGTTGCTCAAAGTATTGTTGATGATGATGTTGCTGATTGAAAAGACTAAAATGTTGATGTTGTCGATAAAAAAGATCAAAGCGTTGCTACAAAGGATTGAGAAGATCAAAGTGTTGTTGCAAAGGATTAGAATATCAAAGTTCTTCCACAAAGGATCGAAAGATCAAAGCATTGTTGCAAAAGGATCAAGTGATCAAATGATGTAGAAGATGAAGACACTAAAGAGTATTTGTTCCAAGCTACTGATGAATGTTGACAAAAATTCCTGTGACGTATAGATGTATCACCATGATGATGTCGAAGATGATCTCTCTCCTCCTCCTACTGTTGTTGTTGTTGTTGCTGTTGTAGAATACCCTTCTCGTTAAGGGGGAGTGTTGAATTATTGTAACTTCAAAGTGTATTTACTTATTATCCCCAATGTTCCTATCGGGAAAATCATTTGTATTTATTTGTACCCTGATGTTCCTATTGGGATAATTACTAAGATTCATGAGGAAGTCCCCTCCGTTGTAAGTTGGGTCATTAGTACCCTCTGGAATATATTATTATATTAAGTTATCCCAGTTATGTCTACTAGAGCCTACATAACTGATTTAAGTTTACTCAAGCCTACATAACTGGGTTAAATGTCAAGTGAATGAAAGAATATAAATAGAGTGGGGCGCCTCTCATTTGATACACACTCACTTGTGCATAACACATGGAGAGAGAGAGAGACATATATGCTGGAGGGAGGCACACCTGTTTTTGGGTCTTGTCTTTTATCTTTTATACATCTTATACAGAGGAAGTTTTTGCTGGTTTTTCTTCCCCATGAGGGTTTCCCAAGATAAATCTTTGTTTTCTTTTTTTCTGGTTGTTCTTGTTTATCTTTCAGTGATCTTTTTGGCTTATGGTTATGCTGTTATGATGCTAAATGTTATAATATATGCTATAACCATTAAAAGCTTAACAAGAATGACAGACATCTATTTGAGGGGTCTACATGGGCTGGTGGACAAAGATAGAGGACACACTTAGTGTCTTATTCTTCAGATACGCCATTTCTAGGTAGATATTGTTTACATACATTTTGACTAGAATTCTTGTTTGACATGTTTTTTAATATGCGGAAAATTCTTATCATGCACAAGTTCATAAATTCAAGGTGAAGCAAACTTGGCTACTATGCAGCTACACTCCCTGAGGTCATTGTCAGGTAAATTCAATTGTTATTCAACTCATGCTCAAGTATATATAAACATAAATCCTCTTTTACACATTCTTCTAAAATCTTGTTGTGCATAGCTGGTGGCTCTCAGCATGACAAATGTATGTCTGAGGGGTCTACATGGGCCAGTGGACAAACGCATAGGATTCCATCGTGAGGTAGATATTGTTTACATACATTTTGACTAGAATTCTTGTTTGACATGTTTGTTAATATGTGGAAAATTCTTATCATGCAAAGCTTCACAGCTTCAGGGTGAAGCAAACTTAGCTACTATTCAACCACACTCCCTGAGGTCATCATCAAGTAAATTCAATTGTTATTCAATTCATACTCAAGTCTATATAAACATAAATCTTCTTTTACACATATTTCTAAGATCTTGTTGTGCACAGGTGGTGGCTCTCAGCATGACAGATGCCTATCTGAGGGGTATACAGGGGCCGGTGGACAAACACATAGGATGCCATCGCGAGGTACATATTGTTTACATGCATTTTGACTAGAATTCTTGTTTGACATGTTTTTTAATATGTGGAAAATTCTTATCATGCACAGCTTCACAGCTTCAGGGTGAAGAAAAATTGGCTACTATGTAGCCACACTCCCTAAGGTCATCATCAGGTAAATTCAATTGTTATTCAATTCATGCTCAAGTCTATATAAACATAAATATTCTTTTACACATCTTTCTAAGATCTCGTTGTGCACAGTTGGTGGCTCTCAACATGATAGACATCTGTCTGAGTGGTCTATAGGGGCCGGTGGACAAAAACATAAGATGCCATTTCCAGGTAGAGATTGTTTACGTACATTCTAACTAGAATTATTGTTTGACATGTTTTTTAATATGTGGAAAATTATTATCATGCATAGCTTTAGGGTGAAGCAAAATTGGCTACTATGTAGCCACACTCCATAAGGTCATCGTCATGTAAATTCAATTGCTATTTAATTCATGCTCAAGTATATATAAACATAAATATTCTTAAACACATCTTTCTAAGATCTTGTTGTACACAGGTGGTGGCTCTCAGCATGACATACGTCTATCCGAGGAGTCTATAGGGGTTAGTGGACAAACACATAGGATGCGATTTCCAGGTAGAGATTGTTTACATACATTCTGACTAGAATTCTTGTTTGACATGGTTTTTAATATGTGGAAAATTATTATCATGCACAGCTTTAAAGCTTCAGGGTGAAGTAATATTGGCTACTATGCAACCACACTCCCTGAGGTCATCGTCGGGTAAATTCAATTGTTATTCAATTCATGCTCAAGTCTATATAAATATAAATCTTCTTTTACAAATATTTCTAAGATCTTGTTACATGCATAGGTGGTGGATCTCAGCATGATAGATGTATTTCTGAGGGGTCTACAGGGGCCGATGGACAAACACATAGGACACACTTAATGTCTTCTTCTTGAAATACGCCATCGCCAGGTAGAGGTTGTTTACTTGTACATTCTGACTAGAATTGTTGTTTGACATGACTGTTTTATTTGTTAAAAATTACATGATTTTTCTTGTAAACTTACATGTGATTGCCAATTTTTGGTTTTGTACAGGGGCTTCTAGAAATTATAACAATAATGATGGGGAAGAAGAGGATGCATCAGGTATTTATAATGAACACATTTTATTTAAATGTGTATAATTTGCTTGAAAAATTATATATATAGATTTTAATACTTGCACGTGCATTTTACTTCTAACAAGGTTTGTTGCTCCTGATCCTAATCCACCTCCCAAGACAAGGATACTTCATTGGGTGCATCAGTATGCTCACAATGAAAGATATGATCCTATTTACAGTCATCCGAGATATTTTCTTGAGGAGACTCCTTGGGAAGACAACAACGCTATGATGACTGTGGAAGAGATGAAGGAGCATTCCTTGAGAGTGCAGGAAAATCTTGTTTTTTCAAATCTCTCTTTTCGTACTCAATAGTGTCTCCAGATTGTATTGCACAATCTAAATAGTTTAATCGAGACATATCTTGGGGTTGGACCATCAACCAATATTTTTCATGACATGATGTGTAGGAGGTGATTGTCAATAATGGGCCACCACAAGTTTGAAGAAATAAAAAAAGTTGTCACAAAAGAAATGGTCTTTTCATGTTTTGACTTGCGACCTAAAGACAAAAAATGTCTAAAGATCACAAGATTCAATGATCCACTAATTACACCACATATTTATTCAAGGTTCCTATGTGCATATGGGAAGTTCCCAAATAATGACGAGGTTCCTTAGTATTTTGTTAAGATGTTGATTGCAGAGTTCTAGTTTCACATGGACCTCGACTATATGAATACAGGATCTAGTTTCTATGGTACTAGAAAAGGTCGTACATATGAAATACCCGATGCACGATGAGATGTTCTATATAGGCGTCCGATGCCTTGGTTAGTACAACCACATCCTAGAGTTGTATATTTTCCAAAGGAGTTGGAAATGGCATCCCAAATAGAAAGATGGGTGAGGGAAGAAATAAGAAAGCATGTTGGGGCTGCATTGGAAAGGGTGGAAATCGACCTAAATACTATTTCATATCCATCCAGTATGGATGAAGGCCCATTTGATGATTATTCTAATGATCACTTGAAAAGTATGAGTCGATTAGAGCTTTAGAAGTATGCAACGTATTGTAGAGACAATTATAAGTGAGTCGTTGCTTGACAAAATCAAAACAAAGGCATGGCACATAATCGTGCTATAATATATGAAATCTAATGTTTTTATTCTCCAAATCTAATGTCTATAAATTATCTGAAATTTATGTAGTATACAAAATTCATGAATGGTGATGACTTTGATGATACGAATTTGCTTGACTCGGAAGAAACAGAGGCTAGTGGGACAAATATAGATGTTGAGGAAATTCTAGTTTCACAATTTCCACTGGGGATGCAGGTATGGATATTTATTTTTGATAATATTTAATTACTTTTGGTATATTTTATCCCCAAACTTGTACATATATATATATGTTAACTTTCATTTTGAATTTTCATCCCACAGAAAACTAGGAGCCATTGGTGTTTTGGTTCGAAGATTGAGATGGATCTACTCTAGTTGTAAATCAATAGTGCTCCAGATTCATTGTATGTACCTGTCATCTCAATCTATAAAAGAGAAGGCATAGGTATATGTTTATTTATTTACTTTTCAATTGATTAGTTAGTAGTTCACTGTTTTCTTGTAGAAAGTTTTTTTAGAAGTAATGAAAAGTAGTCACAGGTTTTCATAGTCAGTATATTGTGTTTCCATTATATTTTTCCACAGTATGTGTTTATAAATTCTAACATTAATTACAAAGTGCAGTCTCGAGTAGCCTTAAATTTTTCATTGTTTAGTTTCTTGTAGAAATTTTTAGTCATGGTGGTTTGACATTCTTCCATATGGTTTGTTGGACTTGCACCCCCCATGTGCTTGAGCTTAGTGTCATCCCTTGGTGAACCTCTTTCTCATTATTTTTCAATTTGTTGACCATTTAAACATCTTACGACATCCTACACATGGATCTTGGTCCTTCACACTTGGCATCTTGGGAACACAGTCATGTAGTTAGTTGGTGATTTGACCTATTCCTAGGGTTGCTTGCTTATGGGGGTTTCACTCGTAGTATTCTTCACTCGTGCGCTAGCATTGGATAATGTTTTGAGCCCACACGTGTGGACACTTTGAGATGGTATGCATTGTTTTATGATAGTTTGCTGGCAGCATAGTTTTTATAGTTTTCATAGAGGTAAAACCAATTATTGGGGTGTTTTTCTTTTGTTTATGCACAACTAAATTATTCTACAAAAACTAACATTCTTCAAAGCTCAATTACCTTCACATAGAATATATAAGAGCACCAACACCAGGGTACCAAGATGGGATGTGGGCACAACACCAACACCAAGTGGAATTATTAGCTCTTTGGGCTCTACTATTTTTTTCAAAAGAGATTGGAATTCCCTGTAACATCCCCGACCCTCTGACCGATGAAGAGGACTCTACCGATGCTGCTATCTACTTGGGAAACTAGCCCCATGAACATACACATAATAAAAAAAATGAAATGCTTTGAACTAAAAAATGCATACATTATTACCATATAGCGGAAGCAAAACCATACATTCAAGCATTCAACATGTTCATTGTAATTCATTATCAATGTAATTACATGGATTTAAACACAAGAATACTTATATTATGAAGAAGAACGCCCTGCAACCAGCTATGTCGCTGCAACATTCCACCCAACCATAGGCCAGTGTGCTCCTTAATCTCTTAGCAACAATGCCACCCCTGAGCTAGGCATGATTCCCCAAGGAATAAGGAAACTAAGTAGGCTCACACATAGCCAAAGACATGTTAAAAGTTATTCAAGCCAACACGGTTGGTTTTAACAGAGCGGCAGTACACAAGAACACATAACCAAGCCAACAAGTTGGGTTTATCAGGTTATCAGGAGATGGAAGCACTGGTTGCTAAGCTAGTGGCCTCACTAAAGCGCTAAGGACACCTACACCAGAACTAGCTTGACTCCTAGGACATCCACACACACCCAACACAAGGAATCATTCCCTTCTCTGTTGCACAGTCCCTCAGGACATGACTTCCCTTCCAGTGCTATTCAGGGGGTGTAGAGAAGATATTCAACCCTCTAGTTCTATCTATGAGGCTCCTGCAAAACACTAGGTTTTTCAAGAAGACTTCTTTCCACTCCTACACAGTCCAAAGACCAATTGCATACACAGCAATAAACACCATTTGTGGGTAGAGGAGAACAGTTCAGCCATAGAATTAATTTCTAGGGAGGGTAAGAACAACCCACTAACAACAGAGCATATCCCAGGGATGTTTTGGCCCTAACGTGGCCAAAAACGAATTCATCAACAACACTCAAGAGGATGTGGTCTCTCCTCAAAATCACTGGGCAACACAAAAATGATTTTCAGCTTGGCAAACATTGGGGAAATGCAATAGAAATTGTTGGGGAAGAACCCAACCACAAGAACATTGCAAAAAATGAAATTATCAGACTCTAGAAAATGAAGAATGACTGTCCACATGAGGAAGAAATACATACCAAATCCAAAATTGTGGATTTCACACTCAGGAAACTTCCATCCATTAGAGAGAGATCCCAACGTGGATTTATGATGATGGGGAAAATGTCAAGGGCCAAAATTTGTGAAAAAAACATACAGAACCCAAATCATGGAGGTAAAAAACAGCCCCAATCTTTCCCTGCATGAGAAAAATGAAGAACGTGGGTGTATAGGCAAATGGGCATGCCTTTTTTGGGTGTTTTTTTGCTCCAAAAGCCAAAATTGATTTTCCCCAAAAATGGGTTTTCCCCAAATTCTAAATTTCTACCCATACTCTTCCCATCCCCATGCAATAACTATTTCAACCAATTCTTGGAAGAATTTAATGACTGGGTGAATGAGACAAGAAAGGTAGTTGAGGGTTTGATGGGTTCTCCCTTTGACATTTGGCTTTCCCCATTGGCCCAAAGGTTTAAATAATTTCCCTCCCTATTCCTTAGGAAAATCATGCCCCCATCTCTTTTAATGTTGCATAGACATAGCTGGTTGGGGTTTTTAATTAAATTGCAAAATTACATGATGAAAAAATTATATTGTGCCGGCTAGCACGAAGTATACCTTCAGCAACAATTTTAATCGCTGAAACATAAAACGATTAATCGATTGTGGGGCTTTCGCCTTTAGCTCCACACCATGATTAATTACAATATATACATCATATACATTTTAATGCATACCTGGTCAAAACCGGGGTGTTACATTCCCTCTCTCCGTGTATATGAGGACTCTTTTGTAATCATTAATTGGGTTTAGATGATAAGGAAACTCTCTCTTCCCTCGATCTGGATGGTTGGTGTGAAAACATTATGGAGATGAAGTCTTTATTTCACACTTTAGAATTTCATCATGTATTTAGAGAACACAATAAGAGGGTAGATGATTTATCCAAGGAAGTGCTCCCCATGGCTGTGGGCCTACTTTCCTTCACTGAATATTATGAGGAAATAGCTATTGGGGAATATAAGCTACAACTCTTCTAGAGAATAGCTTGTACCTCCTACTCTTCAACCTTTTGGTTTCTTTATTTTCGAGTATGGATGGTTGAGTCTTTTAGCATCATATTGGATGCCTTGAGGTTGACACTATTTCTCCTCTAAGGGTATTGATATTAGTACACTTCCCCGAGCACTTCCTTGGATATACAGAATTGGGATCTTTATGTTTCCTCCTTAGAAATGTATGGATGATTTATCTTGTAAAAGTTGGTTGATTTTTTTCCTCAGAGTTTACAAAATGATCTCTCTTTCTTGCATTGTACCTGGTCATGTGTCTTCGGTATTTATCTTCCTGGATCCCAAACCTTTGTTTGCAACCATCCATAAGGTCTGTTATCATCATGTCTTGTTGGTTGTAACCTTCTAGGTTTCTAGACCTTGTACTGTAATGCTCCATAGGTTTTACCTTCAGTATTCTTCACCTTCAATCCAATCTTACTATGGACTATTTGCTTCATTCGACTATCGCTTATCTTGAAAAACGACATTAGTTTCCATAGTTCATCTATCTCACCTTTTAATTTTGTTCTCTGTTGCAAATAATCTTAATTCTCATTGTTTTTCCATTGCACTATTATTTCACTCATAGGGATATAAACATACTTATAACCTTCTGTACTATTGTACATCTACTGAAAGACATTTAGACCATATAATTTTCTCTCCCAATGTTCTACAACAGGCTTTATGTTATCAGTTTCAAAACTTTTATATTAAACTGCTTTTGTCTCATCATTATCAGATTTCCTGAGACCATCTCTTTATAACTTCCTTCCTCCATGATAACAGACCCACACTTGAACTTGCCATATAACTCTGACTGTGATGGGTATTGTCATTCATCTATCTGCAAGCCTGTCTCCGTGATACAATCTCACCCATTCAACTTGTTGTCTCATGAATAAATCACCTTGTCAATGGTTGACCTTCCACATAATCATTTGACAATTCCTCCATTGATTTCCCACCATTTGATCCACTTAGGGACTCACATGAGACGTAGGATATTTTTTTCCCTGTATACAACCCCTTCAACTAGTTCTACATAGTAAGACTACTATATCTCGACCATTATTCTACGTAGAAATTACCATACACAAAAACACCTTGTCTGCATCCTTCGACATCAGGTTTGAACCAGCCGTCCTGGAAATTTCACGGAATTCAAAACCCTACTTCTCGTCCATATAGAAACGACCATTCTCTATACATCACACATCATAACTCTACCTGCAAATTCTCCCTCACAATTACCAGGTGAATACTCTTTTTCATTCACCATTTCTATCCTTAGTGAATTCTGCGTGCAAGGCAATGATACTTTTCCTGCCATTTCTCAAAGCTCAGAGCCTATGCTTTATTTCCACTCCTTGGACCATTTGATTACTCCATCACATCTACAAAGACACTGACCATAATTTTTTCCTCTTTCTACATTTTACCCTAAACACAACAGAAACTTGTATAAATATCTCTCAACCTTTCACACAGATAGGTACTTTCCCAATGGTTACACCAAGTTACAAAAAAATATTGAAATGTTTCGATGGAACTTGGAACCTTAGAGGTTCTACCCAAATTCAATCAATAAATGGAATATCAGAAACCAAGATTCTACCCAGTCATTAAAACCCAGAACTGGAATTAGACAATCATGATTCTACTCGGTCTCTTACTTTCCAAGTCTTGAATTCATGAGTGTAGTCATTCACAAGCTCATATCATTCATAAAGGTTTTTCAGTCACATCATACAAAAAAATGCAAAAGGACACCAACATCCAACATGATCAATTTGCTTTCCATTAAAAAATGAAATTGTACATGCATAATCAAAAGGCTTGATCCTATTTTGTCTATGGCTTGATACATCTTTCAATGGCCATCTTCTTTGAACCCTCACACTCATTTATCCCTACTACCCGTGGGCTTACAAATATTAATTCCAAAAATAGAGATTTTCTCATTCCTTAACAAACTCCTAAAAAATCTTGTAACTAATCGCTATATTTCAGTCATAACTTCTATTTTTAGAAAAAAAACTTATCCCTAACTTATGACTCACCTAGCTACTAACTACAAACAAAAACTACTCTCTCGAGTCATCCCATTTCTTCAGGGATATGTTTACATAATTCATCATTAACTAACACCTAACAACTAAGCATATTCCCTACCTATGATTTCTAAGAAATAAACACTTTTTACATGAAATTTTACAATGAACCCTCCTTGGGATGATGTATAGACCTTTAGGTCTCAACACACATCTAATTCTTGGACTGGAGATCTAATGCTCCTGCATCACTCCATATGAAAGAGTCTTCAAATTCTCACTTTCCTTTGGTTCGCCACACATCTTCCAAAATATGAGGAATTTAAGTACCTTCTCCAATGCTTCTTCAAAATAGATTCAACACCATCATCTCCAAGCTGCTCATTGTCCTCTTCTTCTTTTTTTATCACCCATAGATCCTTAATGCCACTATAGAAATTTCCCTCTTCAAAATTTATTTGTTTCCTATGAACTTCAGATTTACTTTCAGAAAGTAATTCATTCTTCAACGCTTTGACTGCAATCTCATCTTCATACATAGGTTCCTTCAACAAATATGAAGTTGAGCTAAATCTTTCATCTTTTGGCTATATGAAAAATTGTACTTTTTTTTTTGGTTGGTGAACAAATCTCTGTTAATCTAGGACTTTGCACTTTCTTATATGACACCTTTTTAGCATTGTGCCTCATCAATTTAAAATCAAAATATTTGGTTTTTAATATGCTATCCATTTGTTTAATGATTTAACTTGTTAAATCTTTTATTGTTTGCTATATGAAAATTGGAAATTATTATTTTGGTTGGTGAACTAATCACTGTTAATCCAGGACTCACACTATCCCAAGCCATGGTAAATATATATTTCTGATATATTTTTGATAGAANCTATAATTTCATGTAGTGGAACTTGTTTTGAAATTGGAGGCAAACATAAATTTTGAGCTATAGATTTTATCTTTGTTCTCATATATTTGCTATTTTTGTTAAAGGGATTTATTATTTTCAAAATTGTTATATTTGAGCTTTAGTTTCTTACATTTGTGGCATAATCCCCACAAATTGAGGCATAAAAATGGAAACAAATTCAAGGTAAGGTTTTAATTTGACAATTTGTTGCTTGGCCTTACAACAATCAGTCACATGGATTTAATCCCATGGTATGGTTGTCATATTTGGTATCAAGGATAAATTTTTCAAACCTTCATTAATTTTTTGGAGATTATGGGCTGAAAATTATTCTTCAAAAATTTTAGGTGACACTTCAACTTTTAATTACATTTTTTCTTTTTCTGTTTAGGGTGAAATACTCAAAACATGAATATAGAGATTTTTTATCAGGTCTTTGGTTTATTCCTATGTTATTGATCATGGAAAGTATAAGCCATATTAAAATATTTAATCATTGGTTTTAATATCATGGTTATGTTACAACATTTCATAAGGTTGAGACTTCAATCCTCATTTCTTTGTTGTCTATTTTGGACAATCCTTGTAACCTAAAAAGGGTGTGGATTCAATTTTTATCTGGTGCATTCTTGGCAGTTTGCTTGAAATTTTGGATAACACTATTTTTATTGTGTTCATTCTCTTGCCACTTTGGTCATGGGACTAGATGGAAAATTCTCTTAGACCTTTGAATCTTGGTGTAAGAAAGGGTAAATTATTTTTGTCTATGATTCAAATGGTGTATAAGTTTGCAAATAATGATGAATTGAATAGTCTCTACCACAGTATCAAAACCAAAAGCACACATGCATATTTTTCACTGACAGGTAAAGCAATCTTCTTTGAAAAAAGTGACTTCTTTTTTCTTTGAATTAAAATTATCCAAGTCATTTGCAGTTGACTTTGAAATCATGCCATTATCTTTTAATCCATCACCTTGCTTCCCCATCTGCAAAACTAAAGCTTGGCTATTGTTCTTCTTGACATTAGAGATACTGCCGTTTTTGGTTGTTTAAAATATTTGACCCATTTGAATCCATCACCTTTTCAGTGGGAACATTTGTAGAAAACTTAGAAGAAATGGATGATTTACCATTAGGTTTTACCTTACCACCAATTTATGTCTTTCTAGAACTAACTTGTTTACTTCTCTTCTTGGAATCGAGCAATGGAATTTTCTTTTTTGGGTCCTAAATTAGAAGAAACAGATTGAGTAACATTATCCCTCATCTGTTTATGTGAACTCAATCTATTGATTGCTTCATTAGAGACTTTTTTTACTTGCCCAGGAAGAGAATGTGCAACACTTAAGAGAGGACTAGTTCGAATCTTCTAAAACCTTAAAGATAATTTACTTTTTGGTATAGCCTTTAGTTGTTGCTGCCTTGACAGATGGGAATTAGTTTTCAATTTATTTACACTTAAAAATGTCCTTCCTAGAATTATTTGTTGTCTATTAGCCTTCATATATTCAATCTGCTTCCTCTCCTCCTCTTCCTTCTCCTTTTTGGTATTTTGTAAACCTGCTTTAAAGGAACGTAATTGTTGGGAATGTAACTATGCTTCGGTCAATGGATTCAACTTTTTTGGTTTTCCGCTCCTTGTAGATATTTCATTTTTTTCTTTGCTGGGACTTTCTTTGCTTTCTATTTCCCATCCTTGCATCCTATTTTTATTTTTGATAGTTCCATAACAATTTTATCATTTTTTTTCCCTGGCAAAGACCCTTGTTCATTCTCCTAACCATTAGATTCCTCATCAAGATACATTTTATCAGCATTGTTAACTAAAAATTGGGGATCATTATTTGTCATATGATTCCCTGCCAGACTTAGGGAATCTCTTTCAGGATTTCTGTCTAGCATCATATACAATTCAGCAGGCTCCCAGATAATAGACTTTTCAGATTTGTTTTTTGGGACATTATAGGAAGGTTGTTCAGCCTTATCAATTGGTGTAACCTAGGAGTACACATTTATGTCAGTCGTCCATTCTCTATTGACATGCTCATGCACTTTAGATCTGGTTGATACCATGAAAGAATCATCAACTAGGAATTCCCCATAACATTGTTGTCTATGCAGTCGATCACTGTTCTCAGTAATCTAGTGCTCATCATCAACCCTTGCACCCCATTTTGAATATGTACAAGCTAATTCCATATCAATATGTTGTTTAGAAACAATAAATGAGTCATATGTTGTTTTCCTCTTGTGAATGGATAATTTCCTCTCGAATAAGTGAGAGCATCATCTTTTTCAACCATGGTAGAATTGGCCCTCTCAGGGAGCATCAACTTCTCATCTGATATAACCTTCTTAATTTCTAGGATAGCCTTTCCACTAATGGATTCTAATTCAAATATTTGTTTCAAACCAGTATCTTCTTTGGTCATATGATCTTTAGTGCCCATTTCTGGCTCAAGTAAGATATGGTTGTTTGTTAATGTGTCTAGAGAGCCTATATTTCCTTCAACAAAATTATTGTCCTTACTATTGGTTACAGAATTTTGACTATCATCCTCTGCTACTGCATGCACATAATCAATGTTGTCAATCATGTATTTATTTTCAGATGACTCATCATCTCTCAGTAAAAAATTCTAGAAAATATGCTAGCTTGAACTCTCATCATTTACACCTTCGTTTTATGTGCTCACCTCATGTTCCCCATCTTTCTTCTTGTCGGATCCTTTTCTCTTTGGCATTATTCCTGTGTGCTTTTGGTTTTTCTTATTTATTGCTCATTGTTGATTATTTTAGCAAAACACAGTGATTGAGATGATCAAACTGAACTTTTTTGTGTTTTCTTTCTAGTTGTTTTCTCTTTCTAAGATGTTTTTATTCTTTTCAATTGTTGCAATAAATTCAAAAATAAGAACTAAGGTGTCTTTACAAAGTTCGTCTTTCCTTTTTCCTAGGACAACTTGTTTTTGTTCTTGAGATTTAAGTTGTTTACTCTTCCTTTTAGTTAAAACATATTTGGTTTTTTGCTTATTGTTTGTTTTCTGTTTTAGTTAGGTATATTTGACAAGGAATCAAGATCTTCTCTTTAGATGTCCTTCTAATCGGGATTTGATCCAGGAGGATATTGGTGGCCACCCACCTATTCCAATTGGACCCCCACCTATTCCACTTAGAACCCCACCATTGTTTCTTTCAGTTTTCCAATTTCCTTCATTGTAGCACAATTTACTATTTTTGGCAGTTTTCGGGTCCTAAACTTCTGGAGCCATTTTGAGGCCCTAAACAACGTTTTTTCGGCATCAAATGGTTGGGAAATATGAGCTCGTTCCAGACTCAATATTTTCCATTTATGGATGTTGTCCTTAAATAGATATTTCTAACGATGTATCATGCGCGTCAAATGGAGGTAGTATGCTAAAGTTACGACCCCCGGAAATTGATATACCAAGTTACCCAATGGGGCCTACATTCTGGCGTTTCACCTCCTAGGGTTAATTTTTTGGATGTGTAGGGTTTCCATTGTTTCTCAATAATATATAGGCCTTCGAGCCTCATTGTAACACAGAGTTCATAGGCAAGTAGCCGCCACATCTCTTCTCAGAGATAAGCTACCAGCACTCTAGCTAGTTTATTTCCACTCTGTATGAAACCAGTTTCAGTTATTGATTAATGAAATGAAGTGTTATTTCTGCTACATATTTGTTTCTGATGGTTATTCGTGTATTCTGTTGCATTCCTGCATAAATATGAATCATGATTTTCTTTTCTTCTTCTCTTTGGTACTTGGAAATATCTACTTCCATGTATGAGGTTAGATGGTATCGTGATGGTTTCATGAAATCCTCTTCAGTACTTGGAAACCTTTACTTCTATGTACTAGGTTGGATGGTATTGTGAAATTCCCCCCACAACCAAGGCAAGCAAATGATAAACTAGCACCCAGGAATGTGATCAAAGGATGAACCCCCATAAGTTGACTTCCACCAAGAGTCCCTAATCAGGACTCTAGGGAATTAATTCCCAGTTCGCAACACCAAGACAAAACACATAAAGACAACATCCAAGAGGTCCTCTGAAGATAATACATAGAAAAGTAGCCTCCAAGAGGATTTTGAAGGCACTCACTGACTCGAAATAACTATCAAGCTCCCACCCAAACATTTTTCATGAAGATGAACCAACAAAACCAGAGAACAATCAAACTTAAAGCCAGATGTGCAAGTCTATCGAAATTAACCATTGAGTCCAAATGAGAATTACCATAATTGAGTTAAACTTACTGCTCACAAAACTTGAGGTGAGGCATAATCCCATATGTGTCTGCGCTTTTATGATCCATTGCAAGATAACCTAGAGAGTGTTGATTCTAGAGTATGTATGAAGATGGGTCTCTTCTAAATGCATAGTACCTCCTTACCTTGTGGGAATTAAATCAGATGCAACGTGTCCCTCTCACAACTGATTCCACATGCATGAGAAAATTAATGACTTGGGGATGGGGTTTTGAATGATGTATCCTCATTTTTTTAAGATACCTTCACCCAAACTTGTGGCTAAATTGGAAAGGTGATCTGCTTTGATGTTGAGAGAATAGAGTATGTGGTGGAATCGAACCTCTTTGAAGAATTGCATTTATTTTATTTATCTTTGTTGATTTGTGTGAGGATACAATCCTTGGGGGTAGTGTTGTAGTGCAAATGTTGAATTACCATGGAAGAGTCCCCAAAGACCATAAGATTATTTACACTTAACAAGGAAGCAACCTTGATCCCTTGAAGGAGTGCATATTCCTCTGCTTGATTGTCTAAATCCTTCCCTAGACCCCATATATAGTTTCTTTTCTGATTTGCTCTGATATCAATGATGATCCCCCATGCACTTTCCACCCCTTCCAGAAGTTCACTGGCCTTGGATATTAAAGTAGTTTCTAGTAGAGGAACCTTGTCTCCTTTTAGGATTGTCCAATTTATCCCTCTCTTATGGATATTTTCAGGTCATATATTGGTCCTTTCATAATGGTGGATGATGATGCAATTGGTCCCTCCACTACCTCTTCAGGAATCGATATCGACCTGTGATAGCACCAATATCTTGTCTCAATTCCCAGATTTGGTCTTCATCTTCCTTGAAGTCAATAGGTACATGTACCTAGGTCTTAGGTCTTATAGTTTAGGTTTGCCTATTTTTGGGTTTACTCCCTCTTGTTATGAATGCAATGTTTACTTTGTTCACATTGTTTTACCATCTTAGTGTTTAGCAACTTTTTAGTACCATGTTCTTTCTATACTAGTTATTTTCTATTCCACTACTTTGTTCATTCATGGACATTAAAATAATTTCTTTATTTATGTATTTATATAGAACAATAAAATGAATTTGAAGAGGTAAGGATTCTTTGATCATACTGATATTTTAGATTGGATCAACTACTTGAACCATGTTCAACATAACCTCACTCAAATTCGTTGCTTTATTTTTTTTGCAATAGACAATATTTTTAACAACCATTGGAAAGTCTATTTCAAGTTACGATATGGCATAACATATCTACCATGTGTAACATTTTAGGCCCTTATGAAGGTGGCGTTTGGAAGATCTAGGTTGAGTTACCATATTCTTACACTTACAAAACTCTATCTATTGGATTTGTGAACAAAATTTTCCATCCAAATGTTGATGAACTGTGAGCTATTATTTATGTTTATCTACATGTAATCATTTTTTAAACTTTTTCAGCACCATGTACAACTACTGATAACTATAAGCAAATTGTAACGTGCATACAAACTGGTCAAGTTTCTATTTCTGATGTTATAAAAAATTCAATGTTGGGCTGAGTTTCTGTGTTGATATGTTTTACCTTTTTTTCCTTTTAGGTCTGGATCTGTATGCTTAGATGTTATCAACCAAACATGGAGTCCAATGTTTGGTAAGGAAATTTTCTGGACCCAAATTGAAATAGTGTAGATGATGATCATCTTATGCAGCTTTCTGGAGGTCTCTATATGCTCATTCCTTGCAATGATTTCCTGGCAATTTGGTGATGCATACCTTGTCAATGTATTCGAATCTTTTCTACCACATTTGTTACTTTATCCGAACCCGAATGATCCACTAAATGGAGATGAAACCTCACTTATGATGAGGGATAGGGAACAATATGATCAAAAAGTGAAAGGTATGGAAATTTAAATGATTCTAGGCAACCAAATTTTCTGTTAATGTTTATGATATCTATAATGAACCACCTGTTTCAAGAGACTTGTTAATCAACTACTTCAAATATCTATATATCTTTGTTTATATTGTTCAAGTTATGAACTCATGTATGGATTTTCACAGAATATTGTGAGCCTTATGCAAAGGGAGAAAATGGTTCAAATTGTCCCAAGGAAAGTAGTGATGATGAAGAGGTTATTGATGATGATTCACAGTCTAGTGATGAGGAAGTAGAAGGCCATGCAGACCCATGAAGTGCATACAAATGAATTCAATGTATTCTACAAGATTATCACTCATGGATTTGTACATTGTTTAGGAAAGCTTCCAATTTCTAAGAATAGATTCCCTTGTGCCTCTACTTTTAGTAAAGTAAAATTTCAGATAACACTACATAAGATGTTGATCAAGACCAAATGAAGACTTTCATTTAGTTTAGTTAGACCACAATTTAGTGGGTATGAAGCATGGTCATTTTCAATAATGATCAAGAACTAATTCCATTACGGACTGTTTCCATGTTTAAATTGTTTGAAAAAGGGGTTAAGTTGTAATATAAGAAAAGAGGTTATGTTGTAATATATCTTGTTGATTTTGAGGCATGTGAAAGGGCCTTTTGTGCATAATCTTAACAGAAATATGAAAGAAATATTGTTCGCAACATTTATGTTAATGAACAAGAAAACATAAATTTGTAAAAGTCATTTATAAGTAAAGGTTTGGAACAATTTCCTAGACATGTACTTTGGCATTTATGATTCCTTGGTTATGGAAATCAACTTAGATTGGTGTACATATCAAGTGAAGTAATCAAGCGATCTCTCCAATGCCATTGTTGATTACAATATGTGGTCTTTGTATTCATTTAATTGCAACTATGAAATTAACGAAAACACATGTTATTGTTAAATGGGAGGAGTAGATATCACTAATGTTACATTATCATGATGTAAAAAAATAATAGCAACATAAATGATTGTTTCAATGGCCATTTGTAATTGGTAAATACCATTTGTTTTAGGATGGACAAGAAATGAGGCACAAAACAATGATATTTATCATTTTAGCAGTCTTCACAACATGTTATATTTCATAGTCATTTTTCTAGTTTAATAAGAGAAAACACAAGTGATAACATACACAACCACACAATTTAGCATTTTAACAAATTTTAGGAAACATTTTATCACTACTAGAAATTTCACTATTTGTAAACATAATGTTTTGATCAAGTAGGAACTATTTTTTTCATTAAATTCCACGTTAATTGTTACTTTGAAATATTATTTCATAACAAAGATCCCTATGGTATTTAAACTACACAACACATGATTGTTGATTCAACATTGGGAATTTATTGGTGAGTATGTTTAGATAATATTTAGCAAGGATTCTTCACTATGGTATTTGGTGATGCTATTGGAAAATTGTGGTTATTACAATTTTGTGAATTCTCTCCTTATGGAACTTAATAATATTATCAACATTTTCTTAAATCTACAAGATGTAATGTACTCCGTACAAAAAACCCCTGAATGGTTCAATGATGTGAAGTGGTAGATGCACAATGTTGTGATAGTATCATTCAGTTAATACACACATGATATTGGCATATATCAATAAATCATCTTAGTTTATGTGCTAACCTAATATTTGGATAATTAACAAAAAAACACACACCTTCAATGTAAATGCATAGTCACTAGTAGGAAAATCACAAACATAAGGAGATAATTTGAAATGTGTAAATGTATTATCACAAATAAGCAAATCACAAACATGGAGAGGCATTTTCAGAAATATATATGTATCCCTTAATTTTGGTATTTACTTGTGTAGAGATTACTTATGTGTAAATATTTGAAATAAGGTTTATGTTGGTCAAATACTACAATTTGTCCTAGGACAAGCTAATTAACATAACCACCAATTAAAACTTTACTTCATTGTACATGAGCATTGCATACATGCCATTGGAAATAAAACTTGGATTTTCTACAAAATTCCTTAAGAGTCATTGGTGGAAATTTAATATGCATAATTCAAAATAGGTTTTAATATTTAGTTGAAGTGATTCTTTGATAAAAAGGTATTAGCCAAAGGTAGAGTCAAAACGAATTACTTTTCTACTTGATTTGCATTAAAAGATAATTAGTTTTCATAGAAAAATAGTCACCAATAAACCTATGCAAGAGAAGTTACAAGTTCAATATGAGAGTTGAGTTATCATTGGATATGTTGTTAGAAAGATTTTCTCTTAGTTTCAAGAATTATGTATATATTCTCTAATGATGAGGCCAACCACGTAAAGGGGGAAGCTCATTCCCCCCCCCCCACCCACCCTAGAATCAAAGAACAAAAGTTCGTCAACCTTGAAGTGTTCTTGATTCATATGAAATGTGACAGTGGCATATTATCAAGAATGGAATTATGATCTTCTCTCAACAATTTCCATTGTCGATGCTTGAAAGTTTTCCTACTCTTCACTGCCTTCAACTGCAATCGGGCTGCTATGACCAAATAACTATATTGAGCACATATAACATATGACACGTAGTCTTGAAAACGAATATGGCCTTTACATTTCCTTAATTCTGCAAAGAAATGGCACATTAAAACCATTGAACCCACTTCATATGTATAATTTGACAGGTCTTTAAATTCTTGCATCGACGTGCTTTCCTACCTAGTGCATCTCAATAAATAATTATGCATTTTTTTCTGGATTATCTACCAATGCAATGAAAACAAATACATCACCTTCTCTAACCAAATCATAAACACAATCATAATATTTGACAATCACAAGCACTTCATTGTCGCACTCTATATCATTGATATTTCCAAATGGGGGCAATGGTGTTAATTCTTGGTGTCTCCATAGTTTCACAAATCTGTTAGTTTGGTTTTAACACTCATCCAAAGACTCTACATCATCAATACATGTAAGACATAAGCAAGAGTACTTTTGTTTCTCAACTGCATGTATATTTGTCATTTTCTTACTCCTAATGGAGTGTAAGCCCCTTGTTTTTAGGATTGTGGTACAATTATGTAGAATTTCTCGATCAACATCTCCCATTGCAATATTCTAGAAACAAATTCTCACATTACCCATCCTTTCATTGAATTCATGGCTCAAATTTTGTTTGCACCAATTAACAACATCGTTTGAATTTGCAAGGTGAGAAGCAGAGTGTTTCATTTGATATCTCCTAAGTGCACGTTTCACGCAGGCCCTAGCACCATCATGTTCTCCTTTTCCATGTCCCGTTTCAAAAATCTCCATGTGTAGTGAACATCCGTGTTTCTATGAAGGTGAGACAACCATAAGAATGATAACGCTGATTTAAACTGACCAGCACAACCATCTGACCACACCCAATGTTCTTTAAAGGTGACCCTTCGTCTTGATAATTCTTTATAAAGCATACCGAAAAAATGTTGGACAAAACATGTATCATGTGTATGATCATCACTGATGTAGAAATGATACTCCTTAATCACTTCATGATTATTTTAATTGCTATCAAAACCATCAACATCAAGCTCTGCATGTCTATACATAATATGAACAAGTATAGATACCTGATCTGAATGATAATACTCACTCTGTATCTCCTTTTGTGGAGTGAAAGTGTAATTTTCAGCAAAATTGACAATGGATAATATTGCTCCTTTTCGAAATACATCTCGTGATTGCTTGAATTGTAAGTCCTACCATTGTGCTAAGTGAGAGTGCTTGATATATTTATATATTTGATCCCTGAACAAATTCATAAAATATGTCAAAGAGATATCGCTTTCAACTAAATTAAGCTTTCTTGATGTTGTCATTGAATCTGTAACATGAGTATAATCAACATAATCATATCTTATCCATTTCACAATGCGATTTGACAATTGAGGATAATTTGCATCAATGTGGTAGTTAGCATTAAAAAGGGCCAAATCAGAACATTCCTCACATTTTTTTACCTCCAACGCATTGTTTCTTATAGAATACTTGATCATTCTCTCACATACATAATATTTTAGATACAAATTCATGAACACTCATAGGATGGGGGTTATTTGGCCAACACTTGTTGCAGTTGCAACTATTTTTCCCCAAATTTCTTAAATTTTGGCCCCCTCATGATTTTGCATTGTTTTAATCGTTGGATCCTTTGAAGTTTTGGCCGGTTTTAATTTTGAATAATTTTACAGACTGATTTTCAGCTGTTTTCAAGGATTGCATGTATTTGGATTTTGTGATTGATCGCAGATGGGTGTTTGGTTCACTAACTGATGATGTCGGATCTTTTATTCTTCGAGTCCACAGTTTTGGAAGTAGAATTGGTTTTTAACCTCTGCTGATTTTCTTTTAAAAGCTTTCGAACACCTAAGTTTTCTGTTAAATTGGGCATCACACTATGATAAATCAGCTGCTTTTGTCCTTTCCCCTTCCGCCATTGTGGCTCCCGAAGCAGTTTAGCACCCGAAGTCCAAATCGTTTCGACTGCCGATGCGTGTTGATTTTTGTTTTCCTTTCCTCCGTTGCAGCTGGGAAAGTCTTTTGACTTCCGATGTAATGTATTCCGACGTCCGATCAATCTTTTCCCGCCCGCATTTTGGATGTCTCTAGCTCTTGTCCCTTCCGCCGTTGCGGCTCTCAAAGTCCTTTAGCTGCCGAAGGGTGAAGCCATCCGATCTCCGACTGAGTTTCCTCCCACCGCTGCTTGCCCGTAGTTTTTCTCTTCCACCATTGTGGCTAGGAAATCCATTTGGCTTCTGATGTCCAAACCTTGCCGGCTTCCGATTGAGGAGTTTTTCCTGCCTTTCGGTCACTTGTCCGTTGCCTCATTCCTTTCCGCCGTTATGGTTGTAGTCGGACTTTTAGCTTCCGATGCTATTATTCTGAGTATCCGATGAGTCCCCACTTCTTGTCAAGGTAGTGGTGCCGGTGTTTACCTTGTGGTAGTAACGCAGTGCATGACCTTCTCAATGCTTAGCCTTTTTTGTTGACATCATTTGAATGCATTTCCAATGAATGATGCTAGTCGTTTGAATGCAGGTGGGTTACAGAAATCGGTCAAACTACTACAGCGCGAAGGAATATGGGCCTAAATAGGGATAAATGAAGGAAGAGACAAATGAATAGCGATGGGGATGGAAACCTGAAAGGTCCATCAGTTACCCCTCCCATCATGAGCATGTGCAGAAAAGATAAAAAGGAAGGTTCCGAAACGTCGGAGAAACTGGAAATCTGCATGTTTGGGGGGGAGCCCAAAAGGCCTTCTGTGATAGTTTAAATATTGTAAAGTTAGATCTTAGAAGGGTCTTTTTCCCTCGAAAATTTGTAAACCATTTTGCTTGTAAGAGGAACTACTTCGTTTTACAATCAGAAACTGCAATTTTTGCCTACTGGAGAAAGCGAAATGTGGAATGTATCAACGTGATTAAATGAACAATGTTGAAGGGGAACTATTTTGTTTTCAGCTGTGTTTCATTAACTGTGAGAGTGTTTGACTTCCTGAACCTATGTTCTTGTTGAATGTTCTTCAATATATTTTGTGATGTTTTCCACTATGAGTAATAAGTGTTATTCATAAAACGATTGGCTATCTGGTTGTTTAAATATATGTAATTGTTCATGTGTTTTGAAAGAAGTATCAACTATCTGTAACTTTTCAATATGCATGTACAAAATGTATTACTCACCAATAAATGATAATTCTAATCCCTAGGGATAGTTTAGGTAGTTAGTTTATTTTTCTTGTTGTACGTAATTTGGATGCTTGTGAGTCATAAGACGAGAGGTAAGAACCTGTGCATCACATTGTGACTGCTCCTTGCATCTTATCACCCTGCATGTTAATTAGGCACTTGCATTTCATAATTTAAGTCAAAAAATACAAAAAAATCGGTGGACCGGGCCGCAACCGGTGAAACCTTTGTTTTGTACTTGACCTACGGTAGCCGGACCGTAAACCGGATGGATTCCCTATACCAAACAGTCAACGGGCTAGTTGGGAACGTTGATTGGGGAGAATGCCTTACTGTTGTTGCCTATGAATTTCGGGGCCTCAACAGTTTTGGCGTTAGAAGGAGGGCCTCCAGTGTATGGCTGGACGAGGAAACCAGTTTTCCTAAGAATATTCCACCGGTAACAGTTCTGAAAGCAGTGGGTTTCATAATCCAATTCCGGAAGAAAGAGAACATCTATATTCGGTTGGCAACGAAATTGTTAATGATCTGAGAAGACACACCAGGTCATATGTAAAGAAGATTGGAGGATTGCCAATCATTCCTGAATTGCCCAGAAGAGAGTATAAAAAGAAAGATTGTCCTGAAGCGGAAGGATCAGTGTTGGTTGGAGACTGGGAGGAACTTGTAGAGACAGCCTTACAGGAAGTTATGCTACCTTTGAATCAAGAAGGCCCAGAAACCCCTCACAGTTTTCCTGCTCACACTCCAGTTGGTTTACCTCCTCACTCTCCACCCGGACTCATGGCTGGCGTAAATGCAAACCAACCACCTAACTCGCCAAATCCGCCACCTCCATGGAGAGCCAGATCACCATTAAACCTGACTCCTCCGTTACATGATTTGCCTCAATCCTTTGAAAAGTTGCTGCCTAAGTTTGACCCAAATGAGAAAATACTAGTAGATGATCATCTACAAAGTTTCTACTTGGCAATTGAAGGATTAAGGGCAGGGGAATATGAAGATGTGGTATGCAGATTGTTTCTGCATACCCTTAAAGGAGCTGCAGTGTCATGGTACTTTGGGTTTCCTGCTAACTCTATCCCTGATTAGGATACCTTCGAAAGAATTTTCAGAAGTAAGTATGCAACTCAGAAAACTCATGCAGCCCTCATGAAAGGGCTATGCGCCTTGAAGAAAGAAAGAAAAGAAAAGGTGCACAGTTTCACACAAAGGTTTGTAGCCTATCTCAAGAATTTCTCTGAAACGGATAGACCTTCAGACAAAGTTCTGATTGAATATTATACTTCAGCTTTAGGCCCTGATCTGGCCATGTTTTCCAAAGGCAGGGCCAAGCCTACTTTGACGGAAACCTATGAAGAGGCTGAAGTAGTGGAAGCTGAAAGAGAGAGTATTGAAGACTATCCAGAGCAGTTAGGAGAAAAAGGTGCAAGCAAAAAAGCCTTATTGTTTACTAAGCCTAAAGAAGAGAAATCACCAGATCTTGAAAATATGGCCAAAATGATGCAGAAACTTTCCAACAAAATCATAGACTTGGAGAAAGAGAAGGAAGCACCAAAATTTTATAAGCCATATTATAAGAAAAGAGAGGACAACAATCAGTCTCAACCTCCTCCGCACAATACAACATCCATGAATTTAACAGAGATAGGGATGTAAAATTTTTGCACTTTCCACCAACAACCCCACTCTGAAAAGAATTGTCCGCAATGGATAAATTCAATGACGTTGGTCATGAATAAGATGTTGGATTCTAGATTAACAGAATAAGGAGATGAAGAAAGAAAAGAGAGTTCTGCTTCTACTTCTACGAAAGAACAGGAAGAAGAAACCATGGCTTTATGGAATTCTGTCTCATTATTTGATGCTGAAGAGGAAAAGACTCAGGGGTACGAGAACATTATGGAAACCAATGTAGCCACAAGGAGCCAAGGGACAGTTAAAGAAGATAGTCTTATACTCCCAAAGATCAAGAGGCTGCAGAGAAATGTTAAGAAGAAATTTCAAAATAAATCCTTGACTGATAAAATTCCAGAATTCACTATTACCAGTCAGAATCCTAGATCGAATGATACAACGGCCAAGCCAAATGAAGATAAGGAGAATGCTGATAAACCTCATCCCATCGAACAGCAGATGAGGTATGACATCGTGGAGGATTTAAAGAAGATAAAAGCAAATGTTCCATTATTCGAAATGTGTAAAGTGCCGTAGCAAAAAGAAAGACTGTTGAAAGCACTTGAAGCATCAGATGAGACGCTGCCCATGGATAATAAACCTCAGGAAGAAGAAGAAATTGAAGAAACCAGCGTTGGAGGTAAGTCTAGAAGCAAACATCCACCTTTCCTCCTCACGTTTGAAATTTTCAATCATAATGTACATAATTGCTTGGTAGACTCAGGGGCATCGGTAAATGTTATGCCCATATCAGTATGTAAGAAGATAAATGGGCAGCCTAAGCCATCCACGTGGAGGGTGGTTCAATTGGATAGAACGGATGTAAAGGTGATTGGTGAGCTGGAAGATGTCCTAGTCCATCTGGAATCTAATGACAAAGTTTTCCAAGTTATTAACATCGTGGTGGATGATATACCAGACACTTATGGTCTTGTCCTGAGCAGAGATTAGTCAGCCAAATTAAATGGATATTTCGCCTCAGATTGGTCCCATCTTTGGTTGCCACACAAAGGGAGTCCAAACCAGATTAAGATTCTAAGAGAGCCTCACATGAAGTACACTGTTACTCATTTGGAGGAGAAGAATGTACCAGTAGATTCTGTACTGGGAAACTATTTTATTGAGTTGGAACCAGGGAATTATCAAGCAGAAGAAGCCAGCAACACATCAGAAACTCAGCCTGATCTCCTTCGATTCTCACAGGCTGATGAGATTGACTGTAATATAGTAAGCTTAGCAGTAGGATTAGATTCACCTTCAGTAGTTAGTGATTTTTGGATTTTGTTTTTTGATGGCTCTAAGACATTAGAAGGGTCAGGGGATGGTTGTGTCTTGATCGACCCATAGAAGAATAAACATTTCCTTTCATGTAGATTAGAGTTTGAGTGTACTAATAATACAGCTGAGTACGAATCACTGGTGCAGGGACTAAAGAAGGCAATTGAATTAAAGGTAAGTAATTTAAAAGTTTTTGGGGATTCTGAAATTATTGTGAAACAAATCCGGAATCAGATACATTGTGTTTCCCCTCACTTAAAGGCTTACTAGAATGAGGTATGGGATTTACTTAAATGTTTTAATGCATTCAACATTATTTCAATTCCAAGAATTAAAAATGCAGCTGCTGATCTGTTGGCCACATCAGCCGCTAGACTCGTACCCACTAATAATTGGTGTTCTGTTGAATTACTTTTCAGGCCTTCGGTACCGGATATGATCACCAACTTGCAAGTGTTCGACGATGATCAGCAAATCATAGAATGTTTGACAAATGACAAGGTATTTAAAGGAGCGATCATAGACGATGAAGAGCATTAGGCTGAGATGAAATATGACAATTTCATTCCTAAAGGTGTCAAAATGTTAGAAAAAATGTTCGATTTAAATGAAAAGTTCAGAATACCAGCCAACGTGAAAACGCATATCTCATCTCTACAATTCGAGCTGATAAATTTAGGGACTGAGGCGAGTCCTAAATTTGTGAATCTTGGCAAATGTTGTTCACCATCAGAAAGGGATAAGTTCGTCAGTCTGTTCAAACAATATAAATATGTCTTTGCCTAGACGTACGAAGACTTAAAAACATACAATACCAGCATCATCAAGCACATTGTTCCCATCAAAGCCGGAGTCAAGCCATATCAGCAGCCTTTGAGAAAAATGCATTCAAAGCTGGAACCACTGATTCAGAGTGAAGTGAAGAAATTATTGGATGCTAGAATCATTTTTAAAGTCAGACACTCTGAGTGGGTATCCAATCTGGTACCAGTTAGAAAAAAATCTGGAGAGATCAGATTATGTGTTGATCTCGGAAATCTGAACCGAGCTTTTGATAAAGATAATTACCCGATGCCACCCATGGAGCAATTGCTCCAGATGGTCTCAGGTTCTGAATTGTTTTCGTTATTAGATGGTTTCTCTGGCTACAATCAAGTATTAGTAGCCGAGGAAGACAGGTTGAAGACAACGTTCAGGACCAAATGGGAACCTTTTCCTACAGAAGGATTCCTTTTGGGCTTATAAATGCGGGAGAAACATTTCAGAGAGCTATGGACATAGCTTTCCGTGGATTGATCGGCCGCATCGTTTTAGTGTACCTTGGTGATATTACAATATTTTCGAAAAAAAGAGGGGAGCATGCATTTCACTTAAGGAATATTTTTGAACGATGTCGAAAGTACGGTATCTCACTCAATCCTAAGAAATGTGTGTTCGCTGTCATAGAAGGCAAGTTGCTGGGTCACATAGTGTCAGGAAAGGGATCTCCATTGATCCAGAAAGAATTAAGGCTATTGAACAAATCCCCTTGCCCCATAATAAAAAGGGGATGCAATCATTCATGGGAACCATAAATTTTGTATGAAGGTTTGTGCCTGATTTCGCTCAGACTATTAAGCCGTTGCAGCAGATGGTCAAGCATAATGCACAATTCAAGTGGACTGAAATTGAGAAGAACACTTTCAGCAAAATTAAAACTGCTGTTGCACACGCACCCTCCTTGAAAAGCCCAGACTTTGATAAAGACTTTATTCTGTATACATTTGCATCCGATGATTCACTGGCAGCTGTGCTCACCCAAAAAGAAGAAGGGGGGGATGAATTCCTAATCTCCTTTACGAGTACTGGTCTACAAGGGGCTGAATTAAACTACCCAGCCATTGATAAGCAAACTTATGCAGTGCTTAAGGCAGTAAAGCAATTCAGGCCTTATATATTAAAGAATTGAACCAAAGTAATAGTCCCCTACCCAGCTGTAATATCTCTTCTTATACAAAAGGAGTTAGGAGAAAGAAGAGGCAACTGGGTAACCGCTCTTCAAGAGTATGACCTGGAATTCAAGCCAGCCTCTATAGTTAAAGGTCAAGGGTTGTGCAAATTGATGACTAAAAGTGGGAACAATGAAGAACAAGCCTGGGAGGATGAGGCCGAATTACATGTAATGGATGTGTGTCCTTTGTTTATAGCTCCCGAGTCTTGGTATAGAGACCTTGTACATTACCTGCAGGTAGGGATGTTACCTGAACATTGGAATTCCAAGCAAAGAAGAGCGCTATGTCTTAAATCAACATCTTATCAAATTGTGGAAGGAATATTATTTAGAAAAAATTATGACGGGGTTCTTCTCAGATGCCTAGAAAAGGAAGATGCAAAGAAAGTAATGACAGAGTTGCATGACGGTCCTACTGGGGGACATTATTCAGGAGACACTACAGCCCACAAGATCCTCAGGGTAGGTTACTATTGGCCTACGCTTTTCAAAGACGCACACGCACATGTTAGGAAATGTGATATTTTCCAAAGGTGTGGTGGGAGACAACCTAAAGCAGTAGCACCCCTAAAGCCTGTGATGATCATGGAACAATTCGAGCAATGGGGGCTGGATATAATTGGAGAAATAAAGCCGAATTCCTCTCTGCAACACAAGTACATTCTGACCGCCACTGATTATTTCACCCGCTTGGTCGAAGCTATCTCGCTGCGCAAGATAAATGAAGACGAAGTCATCAACTTTCTACAAGACCACATCATGACCAGGTTTGGAGTTCCCGTTCCATTAGTTTTTGATAATGCTAAGTACTTTTCATCAATTAAATTGACTGAATTTGCTCATGATAAAGGGATAACATTGCATTATTTTTCTAACTACTATCCACAAGGAAATGGCCTGGCTGAATCCTCTAATAAAAATCTGATTATAATCCTAAAGAAGACTGTGATAGAAAACCAGAGGAACTGGCACTCTGCGCTACCAAACGCCCTGTGGGCTAATAGAGTTACCCCTAAGTCTGCGATAGGAGTGTCACCTTATACCCTGGTGTATGGTAAAGAAGCCATTCTTCCACCCAACATCATGCTGCCATCTTCTATTTTAGCCCAAGAGTCTAGTGGGTTGGAGGATGAAGTTTTGCAAATAAGAATATATAATCTGCTGAAAGCAGAAGAGGCTAGATCTAAAGCCCGAGAACACTTTAAGCAACAGCAAGAGATAGTGAAGAGATGGTTCGACAAACATAAAGCTGGAACAAAATACTTTGAGGTAGGAGACTTAGTCCTCAAATGGGATCACCCCCATGATGAGAAAGGAAAGCACACTAAATTCCAGCAATTGTGGGCAGGCCCTTTTCAAATTGCAGCAAAGCTTGGTCCTTCTACTTACAAGTTGTAGGATCTTCAGGGGTGGGAAGAGAACTTACCAGTGAATGGTTTGATTCTCAATACTTATTTTTCCTAATTTTCTTTGAGTTCTTCTCTCTTGTATATAAATAATCTGTTTGGCTGTCTTTTGAGTCATGATTTACGGTTTGTTTTAGTTTGTTTTCTTGATTGTAATAAAGGGAATGAACCCGCGGTTGCATGGAGAACATTAAAATGTTTGGGAATGATAAACATTTTTGGGTCTCAGACTTTGTGTTTGTATAAAAGAATTTCTTCCAGTTTAGTTGTTTTCTCGAATAATTCTGTGTGCATTGAAGTCCTGCTTAACCCCTGTGAAATAAACCGGATTCAGAGAGTTTGGAATACTATGTTGAGGCTCCATCCACGTCACACTTAAAATGTTCTAAGGAGCGACAGCGGAGGACCCATGGAAAGGAGCAAGGTGAACAGTATATTAAATATAAATGATCCCATGCCAAGAAATGACTACCAAAAGGAAAATAAGAATAAAACTCCTATAAAAGCATCATACGCCAAAACAGATGCTGAATCATCTGCACGAAATTGCCAAAAGATCCTCTCCGTCCGTGAGCTGAAAATTAAATACATCTCTCACACGAAAGGACACTATGGGATAGAGGATCCTGAATTACAATTCAATAAGAAAGGCATGCAGGAGGACTCATATGAAAAAGGACAAAAGTCCAAAAGCACAAAAAGTGCTAAAATGGCATGGGAATGAGGAACAAACGAATATTTCTGTTTACCATGTGCTACAATCCTGTGGTGTCCAAGCTATCAACTACTTAAAGACAAAGGTAATAATGAAACTCATGTTCTAGCCCTAGCAGAGTTATCTGGACTTGAAAATCTTGGTTTCTACTCTCCCAAATTGGACTATTATCAATGGTTGAAGGTACACACTTCTGGCATTCAAGAAATCCAGGTAGCTGGAAGAATTCAATGAGATGCACTTGTTGTTAAACAGTCTGTTACTCAATGATTAATCGCCCAGAGATATAGGTTCACCAGGTAATCGCCAATTGTTGCAGCTGCAACTGTTTTTCCCCAAATTTCTTAAATTTCGGGCCCCTCCTCATGATTTTGCATTGCTTTAATCGTTGGATCCTTTGAAGTTTTGGCCAGTTTTAATTTTGAATAATTTTGCAGACTGATTTTCAGCTGTTTTCAAGGATTGCATGTATTTGGATTTTGTGATTGATCGCAGATGGGTGTTTGGTTCATGTCGGATCTTTTATTCTTCGAGTCCATGGTTTCGAAAGTAGAATTGGTTTTTAACCTCTGCTGATTTTCTTTTAAAAACTTTTGAACACCTAAGTTTTCTGTTAAATTGGGTGTCACACTATGATGAATCGGCTGCTTTTGTCCTTTTCCCTTCCGTCATTGCGGCTCTCGAAGCAGTTTAGCACCCGAAGTCCAAATCGTACCGACTGCTGATGCGTGTTGATTTTTTTTTCCTTTCCACCGTTGCGGCTGTGAAAGTCTTTTGACTTCCGATGTAATGTATTTCGACATCCGATCAAGCTTTTCCCACCCGCGTTTCGGATGTCTCTAGCTCTTTTCCCTTCCGCCGTTGCGGCTCTCAAAGTCCTTTAGCTGCCAAAGGGTGAAGCCATCCGATCTCCGATTGAGTTTCCTCCCACCGCCGCTTGCCCGTAGTTTTTCTCTTCCGCCGTTACGGCTAGAAAAGCCATTTGGCTTCCGATGTCCAAACCTTGCCGGCTTCCGATTGAGGAGTTTTTCCCACCTTTCAGTCACTTGTGTGTTGCCTCATTCCTTTCCGCCGTTACGGTTGTAGTGGGACTTTCATCTTTCAATGCTATTATTCTGAGTATCTGATGAGTCCCCACTTCTTGTCAAGGTAGTGGTGCCGGTGTTTACCTTGTGGTAGTAACGTAGTGCATGACCTTCTCAATGCTCAGCCATTTTTGTTGACATCATTTGAATGCATTTCCAATGAATGGTGCTAGTCGTTTGAATGTAGGTGGGTTACAGAAATCGGTCAAACTGCTATAGCGCGAAGGAAGATGGGCCTAAATAGGGATAAACAAAGGAAGAGACAAATGAATAGCGATGGGGATGGAAACCTGAAAGGTCCATCAGTTACCCCTCCCATCATGAGAATGTGCAGAAAAGATAAAAAGGAAGGTTTCGAAACGTCAGAGAAACTGGAAAGCCGCATGTTTGGGGGGGAGCCCAAAAGGCCTTCTGTGATAGTTTAAATATTGTAAAGTTAGAACTTAGAAGGGGCTTTTTCCCTCGAAAATTTGTAAACCATTTTTCTTGTAAGAGGAACTACTTCGTTTTACAATCAGAAACTGCAATTTTTGCCTGCTGGAGAAAGCGAAATGTGGAATGTATCAACTTGATTAAATGAACAATGTTGAAGGGGAACTATTTCGTTTTCAACTGTGTTTCATTAACTGTGAGAATGTTTGACTTCCTGAACCTATGTTCTTGTTGAATGTTCTTCAGTATATTTTGTGATATTTTCCACTATGAGTAATAAGTGTTATTCATAAAATGATTGGCTATCTGGTTGTTTAAATATCTGTAATTGTTCATGTGTTTTGAAAGAAGTATCAGCTATCTATAACTTTTCAATATGCATGTACAAAATGTATTACTCACCAATAAATGATAATTCTGCTCCCTAGGGATAGTTTAGGTAGTTAGTTTATTTTTCTTGTTGTACGTAATTTGGATGCTTGTGAGTCATAAGACGAGAGGTAAGAACCTGCGCATCACATTGTGACTGCTCCTTGCATCTTATCACCCTGGATGTTAATTAGGCACTTTCATTTCATAATTTAAGTCAAAAAATACAAAAAACTCGGTGGACCGGGTCGTAACCGGTGAAGCCTTTGTTTTGTACTTGACCTACGGTAGCCGGACCGTAAACCGGATGGATTCCCTATACCAAACAGTCAACGGGCTAGTTGGGAACGTTGATTGGGGAGAATCCCTTACTGTTGTTGCCTACGAATTTTGGTGCCTCAACAACACTACATGCCAAAATTTAGAAATGTTTCATAATATAATTTGAATTCTACATGGTATCGACAAAAACATGTGTCGCAAAAAACGATGGGCCTGCCATGTTGATGTATTTGTAAATTCAGAATGTATTCACTTGTATATCTTATGTATTGTACCCTGATGTTAATTCGGGGAAGTGTCTATAAACAAGTCATGTAAAGTCATTGTCGGTAACCCTCCTATTGATCTAGGGTTAAAGTCCCTGCAGTTGTGGGGCCCTAGGGTTATTAGACTCTCCTAGATAAGTCCGCCCTAGTGATTTATTGTCAATTTGGGAATTAGTGTAAATAGAGAGTGAGCCTCTCTCTTTATCACACACTCACTCACACTCAGTTGTAGTGCACAACTGAGAGAGAAGAAGTTGTCGGGACAAGAGAGAGAGAGAGACTACTGTTGTCAGGAGATCATCTTACTATTTTGGGGTTTTGATTTTGCTTTTGATTCTATCTCTGAGGAATTTGTGGGGTTTTCTCCTTTATGGTTTCCTCAAGGAAAAACTTTGTGTTCATTGTCTCTTATGTTTGATTGCTGTGCTTGTTATTCTCTCAGTTAAAGATCCTAAGATAATGCTAGCTTGAATGATAAAAATATAACATGGTATTAGAGCTAACCTGAGAAGAAGACATCATGCAGCTGAAAAATATAGGGATTCTTACTTTTTGGGTCTCTCTCCACAACCCATCAGCAAAATTATGCTAGCCCGACTCTCCATTGAAGGGTGCATCTTTCTGTCGAAGTGGAATTTGATTCCAGGCATTTTCAGTTTTTGGTGTGGGAAATTAAGGGTTTTTTATAGAAGAGGAATTTTTGAGTGAGCTTAGCATAGGATTTATCTCCTCATAAAAATCGAATTTTAGAGACCTGGGTCTAGATTTTTGGTTGGGTGAAACTCCAGGAAAGTCAAACCCTAATTTGACCCCGAGTCGGAAAAACCCTAAATACTAAAACTGATAAGTTTTGGTACATTTGCTATATCTCAGGATTACAGAATTTTCAGGGGCCAGAACTTTCACAACTCAAATATAAAATCCTGATGTACACTGTGTCCACGTTTCAGCCTTAGACTCTCTATATTCTAGGAGATATGATTCCTCCAAGTTAGGGTTCCAACCTCTTCCAAGATTCATCCCTAAACAGGACACCTGGGGAGAATTGTTATATCCCAGGCTACAAAGGTCTAGATGAAATTCATGAAGATGTTCTAGAAAGGGCATAGACTTTAATTTCTTTGGTCAAATTTTCAGACCCAGAATATGAAACAGTGACACGTGGCAGTCCATACAACTTCTCTATGCTGAAAAGTCCTGAAATAGGTCACCTTGGGAAAATGATCATAAGTCCCAATTGGGGAAACCCATTCTGATGAAACCTATGGTGGCAGAACAAGGATATACGAGGATACCTTATTAAGAAATTTTAGACACATAGGATCTGTACTTTCAAATATACCACAGAAACAGTATCATACATTTATACAGAATAAATTGGTAAACTAGGGCTTCCTATTCCAGGAGCTTCCCTCCACTGTTTTCAGAAAAGGAGTACATTGGATAGCACTCCTTGAAGAGGTCTATCTTTCTATCCAATCAGATTTGAAATATTCCAAGTTTTGAAAATTAGGGTTTCTCCAACAAACCCTAGAGTAGCCAGCTCCAGAACCAGGACGGACACCTCAAATCGGTAAGATCTAATCTTTTGCTATTTTCATTTGAGGTTCTCATTTCAAAGTGATCTATCACATCAGATTGATGATAAGCTTGGTGAAGTTGACAACTTCCAAGCATGGAAGCATATGATCTCTCTAAATAAAATGAATTGGACACCTACATAAGTAGAGAGGTTCCAGTTCCAGAGGGAGATGAGGCTAAAATACTTACACCAGAAGAACTTGGTCGAGGCCAACAAGATCATTGTTGATTCAATCACAGATCACCTTATACCACAAGTGTCTTCCCTAAAGACATTGAAACAGATGTTTGATTCCTTAACAAACCTATTTGAAGGGAAGAACATAAATCAGAATATGGCTTTGAGAAAACAGTTGAAGAGTGTGAAGATCCAGAATGCAGAGACCATACGGTCATACTTTACGAGGGTCTCTCAAATCAAAGAACAACATGTAGTAGTAGAATAAGAAGTGGAGAATGTAGAAGTGGTGATAGCCACCTTAAATGGCCTCCCAGGATCATGGGATTCATTCATGTGAGGAATGTGTGCCAGAAGGAAGTGATTACTTTCAACAGACTCTAGGAAGAAGAAGAAGCTCGACTCATAATAAAGAAGAGAAGATGGGAGCAACTGAAGATCAATCTCTCACCATCTAAAGAAGATCCCTCAAGCGATGAGGTATACGAAGGACTCAACTCTTGAATAAACTCTTATCCATATTAACATTTGGATAAGAAATGATGAAGCTAAAGGCTCAAGAAGGAGTCTACCCATGAAACAAATAAAGATAAGTATTCAATTGTCATTTCATGATATTGTTTTTTTATGCATTTTTTTATATTCAGTTGATATATTATGCATGATAGAATGTTTGCATTAATGACAGTATACTACTAATATGCACGTAATGGCTAAGTAGCTCATGGTGCTATACAACTCTCCATTGCTCTTATCTAGAATGAAACCTCTTTGTTGACATATTGGATTAGTGCACAATATGTTGTCCTGGTAGAGATGGAAGGCATCTAGAAAGTTTCCGTGAGATATGGATGAATGTTGTATTGGCTAAAATAGTTTCATAATCATATATATTGATGCAAAAGAATTTTTTCATTATGAATATACCTTATGAAATGTTTCTAACCATACAA
Organism: Pseudotsuga menziesii; assembly: GCA_001517045.1. NCBI lineage: Eukaryota > Viridiplantae > Streptophyta > Pinopsida > Pinales > Pinaceae > Pseudotsuga > Pseudotsuga menziesii. Next base: position 867,355 of record LPNX010479276.1, on the reverse strand, counting down.
CTAATGCATTTGACTTGTAGGAAAGATCACGTAAAGTCGCCTACAAGGAAACAAGGATGAGACTTGTTCCAAAGAACAAGTGATAACAGTTCAAGATGAAGAATAATATGACGAATGCAATGAAATCATTGATGCAAAACCTTCCAGTTATGAAGAAGTAACCAAGAAGAAAGGGAAGACCAGTTCAAGAAGAAGGATGTCTAGGATGCAGTATCTATATGTGAAGGGAAGTTCGTAGTTCCATCATGCAGTAGATGGAAACATCGTGGGATACAAGGAAAGATTCATAGCATGAGGCTTCTCACAAAAAGAAGGCATAGACTACGAGGAGACATTTGCAGCCAGTGGGAGTTGAGACACATGATAGGCAGAATCATGTGTGCAAATGAAAGAAGGCCTTGTACGAGCTTAGAAGACACCCATAGGATAACACATACATGATGAGCTTGATGAAGATCTTAACTTTTGCTACAAGGTTGAAGATGAAATCCTATAGAGGATGACAAGTTCATAGATGGGTGTGACAAGAAATTTTGAAAAGGTTCAAGATAGAGGATCTTGGTATCTAGTGAGCCCAAATGGATACATAGAATATTAGTAGTAGAGGAAGCTACTTGTCACTCCGGTACAGAATGTTTCAGTGCATAGAGTACGAAAGACAGAGGGAGAATGATGCTTCACTTCAGAGGAAGTGACTACAGAATATCCTGAGGTTCGACATGGTATGACAAGATGGACAGATTACTGATGAATCTAGGATTTACTAAGAGTAAAGAAGATTCCAACATTTTCTTCAAGGTTGAAGGTAGAATACCAGTGATGCTCATGTTATATGTCGATGACTTGTTCCTGATAGAAAAGAGGAACTCATTAAAGTTGTAAGGGGAAGCTTGCTGCCGAGTTTGAAATGAAGGACTTGGGCATGATGCACTATTTTCTAGGCATGGAGGTGTGGCAGAATGCAGATGGAATTTCCCTGGGACAAGGGAAGTATGCGATAGAGATCTTGAAGAGATTCAAGATGATGGACTGCAAGGCCATGACCACACCTATGGCATCGAACCTGAATCTATATATTGTTGCTTCATTAGAGATGGTTGATGCTATGATGTATCGTCAAATGATTGGTTCCTAGATGTACCTGACGAATACGAGACCGGATATTTACTTTACTGTGAACACATTAAGACATGTTCACCTGATGGTTGCAAAGCATGTAGTGAGGTACCTGAAGGGTACAGTTGAGTATGGGCTCAAGTATGAGGCGAATCAGAAGATTAACCTCGAGGGTTATGTGGATTCGGATTGGGCAGTGCCATTGATAGGAAGAGCACTTCAAGGTGTTGCTTCAGTATGGGATCAGGTATGATCTCTTGGTTTAGCTGGAAACAGTCTTACATGGCACTGAGTACAACTGAAGTAGAGTATGTCGCAGCTTGTTCAACTAGTTGTGAGGCAGTATGGCTGAGGAAGCTACTGTCTGATTTATTTGATCTCTAGTTGGATGCTACTTGTATATATTGCGACAACCATAGTTGTGTGAAGTTGTATGAGAACCCAGTGTTCCATGACAAGTCGAAGCATATCGAGATCAAATATCACTATATCAGAGATATGGTGCAGAGAGGAATAGTGAAGATCCAATATGTTGCGACGGACGAACATATAGCTGATGTGTTGACTAAGCCATTGGCCAGAGTGAAGTTTGAGTACTTCAGGGAGAATCTCGGTGTTCTCAAGATCGAGGTTCCCTCCAAGGGGAAGTGATGAGTCTGTGAGCCATTCTGACATTGTGAGAGGATTGGTTCCTTCCATGGTCAGATGTAAGGGCTAAGCCATTCTGTCATGGTGAGAGGATTGGTTCCTTCCATGGTCATATGTGAGTGATGAGCCATTCTGAGGTGACTATGAGATGTGTTCTCACATGATCAAATATAAGCACTGAATTCCATTCTTTGAGAGAATGGAGGAACCTGGTCAGTTACCAAGAATACTCAGCTTGGAGCTGAGGGCCATTCTGATATGACTGTGGGATGTGTTCCCACATGATCAGATGTAAGTGTAGATCCATTCTGACATGGGGGAAGGATGGGCCCTCCCATGGTCTAATGCAAGTGTAGAGCCATTCTAACATGGGGGTAGGCTGGGCCCTCCCATGGTCAGATGTAAGTGCAAAACCATTATGACATGGGGGCAGGCTGGGCCCTCCCATGGTCAGATGTAAGTGTAGATCCATTCTGACATGGGGGTAGGCTGGGCCCTCCCATGGTCAGATGTAAGTGCAGGGCCATTCTGACATGGGGGCAGGCTAGGCCCTCCCATGGTAAGATATAAGTGTAGGGCCATTCTGACATGATGGTGGATGTGCTCCTCTCATGGTCAGATGCAAGTGCTGGGTGTGCCATTCTGACATGGGGGCAGGCTGGGACCTCCCATGGTCAGATATAAGTGTTGGATGGGCCATTATGACTTAGGTTCAGATATAAGCACTAAAGAAGGCCTACACGAAGGCTAGGCCTACAACCAACATGAGAAAGGGCTAGCTCTGTATAAATTCCTGTGACGAGAAGAATCAAGAGATAACACTAGTGATGATAACCCAGTGATGATCTAGATCGAGTGATGATCCAGATATAGTGATGATCTAGATTGAGTGATGATCCAGATATAGTGATGATCTAGATCGAGTGATGATCCAGATCCAGATGAAGATGACTTGAAGATGAAGATGATGAGAACTTGATGATGACCTAGATGATACAGAGAAGAAGACTTGTGCTGATAAATTGTGTCGAGAGAATACCTTCCTAGTTAAGAGGGAGTGTTGATGTATTTTTAACTTCAGAATGTATTCACTTGTATATCTTATGTATTGTACCCCGATGTTTATTCTAGGAAGTGTCTGTAATGTACTTAAGTCATGTCATGCCCCGATGTTCCTATCGGGAGATTCAATAATGTAAACAAGTCATGTAAAGTCATTGTGGGTAACCCTCCTATTGATCTAGGGTTAAAGTCCCCGTAGTTGTGGGGCCCTAGGGTTATTATACTCTCCTAGATAAGTCAGCCCTAGTGAGTTATTGTCAAGTCATGAATTAGTATAAATAGAGAGTGAGCCTCTCTATTTATCACACACTCACTCACACTCAGTTGTAGCACATAACTGAGAGAGAAGAAGTTGTTGGGATAAGAGAGAGAGAGACTACTGCTGTCAGGAGATCATCTTACTATTTTGGGGTTTTGCTTTTGGTGTTGATTCTATCTCTGAGAAAGTTGCGGGGTTTTATCCTTTATGGTTTCCCCAAGAAAAAATTTGTGTTCATTGTCTCTTATGTTTGATTGTTGTGCTTGTTATTCTCTCAGTTAAAGATCCTAAGATAATGCTATCTTGAATGATAAAAATATAACATGGCATACCATGGTTTAAGCTTCACAAATGTGCTAAGGGAAATCTTCACATCAACATTACTCTCCATAAAAAAATTGAACATTTCCACTTGAGTGATATCTGTTATGTGTTTGGGATGATTTTCAGAGTTTCCTTTTGATATATGACGTCACACAACATCCTTTTCATTTGGTATGACACGAGATTTTAAATGCCAAAAAAATTTCACCCTGTCCCTCACATTATCTGGAATTCTATCTTAATAAGGTTGCCTACAGATAACACCCCAACATGCAACTTCATCATCCTTGTCTAATTGAACCCTAAATTTTTTATGCTTCCATAAAAATTTTCTTGATGTTTTTAACATTCTTGCAATTGTAGAAAACAAACATCTGGTTACAGTGTTTTTTGCCACAACCCCTGTTAGAATAGTTTTATGAGAAACCATGTAGTTATGAGATCGTTTTCTTGCAAGTGATGCAAGGAATGAGGTCATATTTTGTGATACAATATCATTTGATTTAGCCTCTTTGACATTTTGAATGCCCAATAATGTCATTCCATTTCTTAGACATTTTCGCTTTAACGATCTATGTAACAATTGAGCTTGTTCTATGACAAAAATACCTTCAAAATATTCTTTGACTATCTTTTTTTCTCTATAACAAGATGTATGATTAGACATCAGAGGTCCCATTTCTTCAATTTTACTTGAATCCATATTCTCGAAAAAATTATTGTCAATGACGATATTGTTGCAGCTTGTAATTAATATCTATGAATTCGTAAGTGTGGTAGGATGTTGTATGTTGGATGACAACCCTGCATAAAAATAAATATAAATTTATCTATTTGTGAAATTTCAAATCAAATATATATATATATATATATATATATATATATATATATATGTTTATATTATATAGTAAATTATAAACATATAAAAAATTATTTACTCACCAATCATGGTCTCAATATCGACGCTACCCATAGTTTTCTCCACATGTTTCATTTCATTGTCACCTCCATGTTCTTCAATTGTTTCATCAATGTGTTCCTCAACAATCTGCATTCCTTCATCACCACCATGTGCCAGGTTCACATTTTTCATTTCTTCAACACTGCCATGTGCCTCCATGTTCATTTCCATTGCTCTTTCTTCTCTTAACTTTCTCACGTTTTCACGCTTTATCTTTTTCTTTGCCTCTCCATCAGTTCTGGTGCGATCATTTTTCTTTCACGATTCCTTTGATTTTCCATGTTGAAGGAATTAAAAACCTTTAAAATCCAATGCATGAAAAGATATGAGAATTGATAGTTAAATACATGTTGAAAAAAAACAAGACCCAACAAGAGTAATATGCTAAGCACTCTTGTTCGAAAAAATTACCAAATTGTTCAATGTGGTTGTCATTGATGTCAAAGGAGTTTAGTAATGACAAAGGAATAAGCAAGGACATGATGGCAGGGAAAAACTCAGTGAAAGACAAATTTGAATGACAAAGGAAGTGATGACATGGAAAGTATGATGATGTGGAATGTGTGATGAGGCTAGAAAGACACATGATGGTGTCTTGGTGCTATCATTAAGTCAGTGTTGAAATATGACATCATTCTAAAAAATAATTGCAAGTTTGCGAAAATTTGGAAATCGACTAAGTATGGAAAAATGAGTCAAAACTACTCTAAGAGAATGACCTTCATAATTTAGGGTTTGACTAAAATTCCTACACCATGATACCAGGATATAGCTTGTTGAAGTGGATATCTATTCATGATCCCAAATTTCCTTTATTGCTTATGAGGAAAAAATTATAGGTCTTCCAAAACAGGGTTTTGCACCAAAGAAAGTAAAATTACCTAAGTAATCTCAATAAAATTCCCACCATAAATCATTAGTTAAAGTAAATTTCTGCAACATATGGTCAATATATAGTATGTTGATTTTTATACCTAAACATGATCTCAGTTTTTATTAATCATGTCTGGAAAAAAAGTTATGGATCTGCCAAAATAGGGTTTCAGGATAAACTTTGGAGAAAGTCCTGAAAATGACTAAGTGTTGGAAAACAAGCTCAGGTGGCCTTGGGAAAATTCCCTCCGTACCTAATGGGTGAATGATAAAAATAATATGAAACTACCATGATCTATCTTTTCAATAAGGATATCTCTCATAGTCTTAGTTTTCACAGAAGGTGTTTGATGAAAAAATTAACAACCTGCCAAAACAGGGGTTGAAGTTGCTTTTACAGCAAAGTAGCAAATATGCCTAAGTGGCCTTAGGGAAATCCCCACCATAGCTTGTGGGTTCAATAAAAATACTGCACCATATGGTCATCATGTGTAATTAGGAATATTTCACCTTCTATGGACAGAAGCTGTTCCTCTGGTCTGAATGGTTCAGATCTAGAACAAATTCACGACAAAGGATGAAGACCCTCCCTGGATGTCGTAGATACCTGGAATGTTGCTTCGACAGTAAACCTGTGTACCTACAATCAGATTAAACATGCAAACACATCAAAGCTACCCGAACATAATATATTCATCCATGTCAGTGACTAAGGAATCCAACAACATTTACATGTGAAATCAACAACAACAATAATGTGGGACGAAAATCAGCTTTGTATTAAGATGAATGGAGAAGTTTACAACTAATTAAGCCTTAGTGTCGACGTGCATCTCCATGAAACCAACACTTCATCCCCATAAGCTCCAAAGTTTCTCTCTATGCTCTCCAATTTCTTGGGCCAAGTGGTCAATCCAACAGCATAACAATACCTCTATGGTTCTCCCCCTCAACCATGGACATGAGCTTGTATTTATAAGGCTCAATGGATAGGAATGGTTGGGATATTTGTGGATGAGGTGGCCTCTAAGATCCTATGATGGGGGATCTCGAGCTCAACTGACCCACAATGTTAGGGATAAGAGAGGACACAAGGCTCATGATCTAGAAGCCTTGAGAAACCTCTCTTTTTCCCATTTTACCCAAGGTACCGCCTTTTGCCTTTTATGACAGAGCTGTTCACGTTAAAAACGCTTATGGACCAAAGGATATAAGCAGTAAACAAGATATAGGCGGTGCGAGGAAGGTACTGCTCTTGGATAACGAGGAAAGCGTGGTGCTGATTATTTTCATGAAAGATTAACAAACAACATGGGTTTCCACTCCAAGTGATGGGATTAAGGGCAAGTATGTAAGTCAAAGGTCTTATCACATGGTGGTGACAGGATTTTGGTATAACATAATGCCCCACAAAGCATGAGTCTTAGAGGGATATGATAAATGAGAGATTTAAGAGAAAAAGTCATCGCTACGAGGTGAAAATGTCGGCTCGATTGAAGCATGTCGTCAAGTAGGCATCTATAGTACATCAATATTTTTGACTCATAGACACAAGTAACCAACTCATGGCTGCAGACCAATACAAGGCAGATCCATGGGAGGAATAAACAAGCATGGCTACTAGAATACAACGTAGATCCATGTGATAGAGGACTCAAACTTGGACATAGCTACCAAACATACAACATAGATCTATGCCATACAGACACAAATTTGAGCATAGCCATAACCATACAAATGTGGATCCATGCTAGATATACAAAACTCCATCGCAACCTGGGGGAAATCAATGAGTGCTTTAAACAAATACCTAGGGTCTTCGTCTCGTCTTCCACAAAGTACGATTCTATCCATGTGATTACAATGATCTGAAGTCAAACATGGTAGAAACCACTTGATTACCGGCCAATGATGTGAACTGTTAACAAGTGCAAGGGAGATCACCATTGATGTCAATGATTCCCAAGGTACCCTAGTACAATCTACTAAGTGTGAATAGATGTCCTGATGTCAAACACCTAGTCGATTCTATCGATCAAAGGTCAATGATGTGAACCTGCATCGAGAGCGAGAAAATCTGTCAACGGGAATAGTCTCATTGAAGGAGGGCCATGATGAGTCCCACATCGACGACACAAAACTTGAAACATAGTTCTGGAATGATGGGAATGTAGTAACCATAGGACTGACTCAAAAGTACTGACACAAAGACTGTGTTGACTGCAGAGGTAAAAATTCTTCAAATTCCCTTTGAACATCGGGTGGCACGACACAAGACTTGGCAGCATGATTGGATGGGACAAACACACAATATGACAGTGGACAATGCATTATTTTGAAAGACTCAAAGGAGTGGCATGAATCATGAAAGTGGATCATCACAGAGATTAGATGAATACCCAATTGGCTGACATGATATGTAGATAAGTGCCATGTTCAAAGGTAATGACAAATTACTGCCATTTATTTGCAAAATGATTCCTTCCCATTTTCCCCATCATGATCGATGAGTGCCTCTTTTCAGTTTTACAAGTTCAAAGAGGGTAACAAACACTCGATATAGCTTGTCGGAAGACAAGTCCAAACTCATATGTTTTATGAACCTGAGAGAGGAGGGGTTCGTTCCCAAAATGGGTCTCTCAATGTTTAATTTAACAAGTCCAATGAAAGAAAACTCGGTATCATTCATGTTTAGAGAGTCTGAACAATGAAGGAAGAAGAATCCAGAGGGGCCCTTTTTCGTATGAGTTAGTCTCTAAGGCCTGAAAAAGTGTAAAATCATACCTTAGAGAACTCTTCCAGTCATGATTGGGTGGGGTGTTCCTTTTTTGTAAATAGTCTATCCGAACCGAAAAATAGATAACCTACCATCGGAGAGATGACTCTTCAAATTCTTTAACGAGTGTGAAGAAGACAAGATCGCTCGACAATCTTTTCATATTTAGGGAGCCTAAAAAGAGTTTAAAGAGGACTCCATGAGGTTTCTTTACACAATGTCAATTTTTACGATGCTGGAAAGAATCAGAAATGGGCTCGACGATCTTTTCATGTTTAAGGAGTCTGAAAAGAGGTGAAAGAAGACTCCATGAGATTTATTTACACAATGTCAATTTTTATGAGCCTGGAAAGAATCGAAAATGGACTCGGACCTTTGATACTAGGTTTAAGGAGCATGACCAAAGTTTCATAACAAACGCTCATATACTTTTTCCATTTTATGGAAGTATGAGAAAGTCATAAACAAACTCCCAAATCTTTTTTCTATGGTGCTCCTATCCTGTAATCGACTAAAAAACAAGTGTTGAATGCGCTCATGATGAACATTAAGGGATTATGATAGATAAATTTTGAGTAAAAAGTGATTTTGAATCAAAACTATAGTATATAAAACCCTAAAAATGTGTATATAAGTCATGTAAATAGTAAAAAATCAAATCATTTTACTGTTTACCCATAGTGGAGAGCATTTGGAGCACTTTCCTAGTCAGATCTTCAGTAGCTTATACCAGGAGTTCCCACCATCAGATTTGAGTGCCGTTAGTTGCAGGTAATAGCTAAAACCCTACTCTTTCTTTTCATACTCTTCATTTTGAGTTTTGATGGGGTTTTGGGATGGTATGGCAAGCCCTAAAACCATGGAAATGGACACCGCAAATACCCCTTGCGGGATACGCGGTACCCCACTAGAACCGTGCCTAAAACAAAGCTAACAGGTGGTGCCACCGCCTATCTCCAATGGTGCACAAGCGGTGCCAGCCATGGAGATTTCAAACTAATAGCACAAGAAATAATAAACCATTCTTTTGAATTTAAATGATTGGGGATGATTATAATGTGTGCTATGATTGTTTTTGGCAGGTTTTTGTTGCTCAATCAAGGTGATATGGAAAGAAAGAACATGACAATGATGATGCCTTCCCTGAAAGAAATGTGGGTTGTATAGCCACATTACGAGACTATGGGCTCCTGAAATTCTTCCGGACCCTAAGCATGGTATCACATGAGCGGTTTTTAGAGGACATACTTTGGACGTGGAATCCAGAGCAGCCAGATTTCGAGGTTGGGGTCCATATTCTGATAGTGGAGGTAGAGGAAATCTACTTCTTGACTTTTCTCTCAAGACGGGGTGCTCCCATCTCACTAACAGGTTCCTTGGGAGGGGATATTACCACTCAAGAGTTGATAGATCGTCACTGTGTTCCAGGGATGAGGACATCGGGGAAGAAAATCCCCATCAGAGCAGTGACAGAAAGACCCCTACGGACTGTCCTATTTACCATGCAGAGGGTGGACGGGAGTCAGGGTGTGCACTAGGATTCTAGGGCACACATGTTATATGTCATAGAGGCCATGGAACCCACATTATTCAACTGGGTGGAAGCCATGCTTCTGATATTCAAAGATCAACTGACTAAGTGTCGGCAGGGAGAGCTAAAGTAGTTTGGCTTTGGTTCCATTTTATCCTGCTTCTTCTTCGAGCAAATGCCATAGATGAGAGCTTAGGTGGTATTCAGAAGCCTAAGAGCATGGGACCCCTGTAAGCTAAGGTGGGTCGAGATTATGGCTTGTACAGGAGTAGGCAGGGAGAAGGTGAAGTTCAGTGACCCATTCTTCAGATGGCTCTGCGATCAGATCCTCATGGTGGAGGATTATGCTTATGTAGGCACAGACTTCCGTGGAGATCCTGACCTACCGCTCCCACATGGAGGCCAGTGGGTTGACATTGGTAAGAAGCAAGAAACCCTAAAATGGATGAAATGTTTTTATGTTTTTTGATGTTTTATACTTTTTATGTTAAGTAACGATACCTAGATATTCTCATGTAGATGTTAGAGAAGTACAACCTGGGGGAGCCTCCCCATTGGATAGGTGAGTTGGAGCCCACTTTGTACCACAGGGAGATGATATCATCGGGGAGTTTAGAGGAAAACCTGGAGAGGTTGACCTTGGATATCCCAGATGCTTCCATTGATGACCTCCCTATGAGGTATCAGAGACCTACAGCAGGAGTACTGGGTCGATTCAGTAGGCTGCTACGGAGAGTAGCTCGGGTAGTGATGTGTTACCACGAGCATCACTAGACATTGAGTGTATGAGATATCTACTGAAAGCTAATAGCTTCAGGATTTTGTATGGTGATTTTTCCTGAAAGCTTACATGCTTTGGATGAGGTCTCGTGACCTATTTTTTGTAAACTTGTTCATATATATATATACACAGACTTTTACCTGGTGTTTATATGTCTCAAATGGTGAATGTATTTTACATGAGTTTTATGTGTCTTTAAATTTTTATTTACAGTGGAACATGTTTGATTTCAATGTCATGAATGGGAAATATTCTAGTCTAGGATGTAATTATCTAATGAGTCAGCAACTACGTTATGTTCCCTAGGGATGTGCCTATAAGTAATGGTTTCAAATGATCTTTCTAACAAACATACTCTCTGAAAAAGGCAGAGAAGCACATGGTTTCTAATGGTGTTGACATGGTTCAGATGACAAACCATGAGTTGTGAGTCCATCAATACTACCAGATTGTGAACATCTTGGGAGGAAGCTTCAGTCAGAAGACCGATGTTTGCTTGATACTCGACAATGTTTGTGGTAGCGTGACCTATACACACCGCTCCTGAACTAACCAAATATTCAGCCGAGGAATAGAGAACCCAAGTAGCTAAGGCGAGATTCAAGGTGTGGCGGCAAGCACCATCATCGAAGCCGTAGAAAGCCATCTGCATGACCAAAACATCGTATAAACAGATATGGACACTAAACTCAAAACCATCTTGAAAATACTAAAAGCACACTGAAATCCAAGCAATATACATATATACAGGATACTATCCAAGAAAGACCTAGGCATAGTACCTTTTTAGGTACAACCTATTGCGAGGTTTCCCTAAATGGATTCCATCATAGTCAATGAGCTCGTAGGCTCCTTTCTCTAAAACATTAGAAATAACAGAAAGGTCCATACCACATGGACTCAAACTTACCCTTCCCTAGCTTTCCATATCTCTGATCATAAGTCAAAACTAGGTCACACTCGTTAAAGGCACGAGGATGGACGGATTTATCATACTGCGCCTTGACACATTTCTTATGTGCCTCATTAGCCAAGGAAACATCTCTCCAAGTCTTGTCAAGGTTATTCAAGTATAAAAATCTTTCTTCCTTTGCGAGAGTGTCTGGGGGAAGTTCAGTGGCAAGTTGTAAGGATGGAATCTGACATTGAATCGGTAAGACAACTTCGAGTCCATATACAAGATGGAATGGAGTGAAACCAGTGTCTGTTTTCACAGAATTCCGATAAGCCCAAAGAGCAGAGAAAAGAATGTGGTGCCAGTTCGATTTATGATCTCCAACCATTTGATGAAGCATAGTTTTTAAAACTTTGTTAATGGCCTCTACCTGACCATTAGCTTGTGGATAATATGGCATAGAGTTTTCATGGCGAAACCTAGCTTGGCATTCAGTTCCTCCATCATTTGATTATGGAAATGGGATCTGTGATTAGTAACGATGGATTGCGGGACTCCAAATATAGCTATGATATGATTGAACAAGAAGAGAGCAGTGGTCTTACCATCTTCTGCATATGTAGGCATGGCCTCAGCCCATTTTGTGAAATATTCAATGGCTACAATGATGTAACTATAGGTAGGATTACAATGCATGAAGTCAATCCCCCATTTGGAAAATGGGCCAATGACAATGACAGGGTGTAGTGGAGAAGGATGAGTGCACTTTTTGGGATAAAAGTGTTGACAAGGTGGGATGAGTGCTCTAGAGTGGAAATCATTCAACACATGTTCATCCTCCTCATGGGTGACGCATTTCCGGAGAATAGAATCAATCCCACGTCTATACAAGGTATCATTTAGGATGAGGTAGTATTTCGCATGGTGATGGATACAGTGGCGATCGTCATGGGATAAATGTGGCTGAAATCATTGTGTTTGGAGATAAACAAGAAAATCTCTATACCATGGATCGGTGGTGCTAATCAGGAATATGAATTCATCTGGAAATGAATCACTGGGCTCAGATTCCCTCGAAGCATAGGAAAGATCACACATGAGCTCAGAAAATACCAAGTATTTCTTTGATGTGGCTTTGGAAAATTCCAGATCAAACTCCTGATGTATGACTATCCAATGGGAGTACTTACCCCTGAGCACCTGACGAGTCAGGATGTAATACATCGAGTTCTAGTCTGCCATTATATTGTGGTTGTGTGGAGCAAAATGTAGTGACGAAATGTTTGTACAGCAATGACCATGGCCAATGCTAACTTTTCCACATGTGAATAGCGAGTTTTGGAATTCATGAGATTCTTACTGGTGTAGTATATCACGTGCTCCTAACCATTGGGATTTTCCTACACCAAAACCATAGTGATGGTAGTAGCGGAGGAAACAATATACAAGAGAAAATCCTTTGAATAATCTAGGGGGTGTATCATGGGTGAATGGGTCGGAGCGTGTTTAAGATTGTCAAAGGCGCATTGGGCTTGGTCATCCCAGAAGAACGAGGTGTTCTTCTTGAGGAGACATATATAATCGTGTGTTTTGTCTATGAAATTGCACACGAAACGATGAAGAAAGTTTTCCTTCCCTTGCAAACTTTGGAGTTCAAGGATATTTGTTAGGGATGGTAGAGCTAAAATGGGGGAATTTTCAGAGGATCAATCCGGATGCCATCTTTGGATACCACAAAACCTAGCAGACGTCCCGTCTCAATGCAAAAAACACATTTATGCAGATTGAGCTGTATATTATAATGACGACATCTCAGGAATATCTCTCTAAGATGACCAGAGTGGTCCTCCCATCACTGTGAATGAGTAGGGAGGTCATCAAGGTATGGTTCAACAATATGTTTAATATCATGAAATGCATAGGACATCGCATGCTGGAACGTGGATCCAGCATTTTTCAAGCCAAAAGGCAACTTCTTATATGGAAAGGTTCCCCATGGGAAAATGAATGTTGTCTTATGCTGATCGGTGGGTAATATCTCAATATAATTATAGCCAGAGAATCCACCATAAATGAGAAGATGACACTTCCAACACAGTTGTCAATAATCTGATCAATGTGCAGAGTAGGAAAGTTGTCCTTGGGACAAGCTTTATTCAAATCCCTAAAGTCGATACAGACTCTAATGGTGCCCTTCTTTTTATTAACAGGGATAATGTTCGATACCCATTCCGTCAGGGGTACAGGATAAATAAACCTAGCTTTGAGAAGTTTCTCAATTTTAGCTTTAATAGCTGCGGCCTTCCGAGGATGGACTTGCCTTATTTTTTGCCTAACAGGTTTAGCCGTGGGATAGGTTTTAATCTCATGGACCATAATGGATGGGTCAATCCCTAGCATCTCTTCATAGGACCAGGAAAAAATATCACAGAATTCTTTGAAAAGGGCCTTGTATGCTTCGGATTCATCTGTCGAGCAATTCTTCCCAACATGAACATGCTCGATGGTATCAGGCTTGGCTGATATGTCAATTGGATTCGTCTGAGTAATGTTGCAAAGGTTTCCTTCAGAATCTGTGTCTTGCAACAATATAGGACTTTGGGGGACATTGAAAATATCAGTATGGAACAAGGATGCATAATCATGGTGAACCACACTGGTATTGGGGAGGAACATGGATCTATGATGGTGATCCTCCCAAATGGACTAGTCCGTATTCATGATCTTGATAATGGACTCATCAAAAGAAAAAGTCTCAGAGAGATAATCTATAATAGGAAGAGAAGGTTCTAACCAGTACGATAAATGGTAAGGATCTGAAGCCACTAGATGAAGGTCATCAGTGTGATCATCGAAAAAGGTTTGAATGGTGTCATACATTGCTTCATGTGAACTCAATGAGGTGGAATCAACAACTTGTTTACCTTTAGGCTCACAATCAAATGAGGTGATCATGTGGACTGTCATGGTATCCATGTTAGGAGGAGTGGATGGAAAAATCCCCATAAGGGATGAATACTTCAACATGCCTACCCTAATCGACTGGTAAGGAGGAGGGGACTGGCCTAACATGGGGATGTTATTAGCCATGGAGGTAGTAACATTCAACGTACAAAAACAAAGATGGTCAATGGTAAAAATTCTCCCTACATGTGGAAATTGGATTGTTCAAAATACTGTTGAAGCGACAATAGTCATGGTGTAGAACCAATTTCTTCCTAGAAGCAGGTTGTAATATAACGGGGAATCTACCACTTCTACTTGAATGGAAATTGTTTTTCCCCCAAGCTCGACCGCTAGGGCTGATATGAGACCATGGGGCTAGAAACGCCATCCGTCAATGGCCTTGAGAGTCATAGGTGATGTTACAAGCTCGGGAGAGCCAAGAGCTTTCCAACAAGATAGAGACAAAACCAAGGTCGAATCTCCTTCATCTAGAACTATTCGAAAAAAATTCTTTCCAACTATTTTCATAATGCTCTGAAAAGCAAGTTTATGAGGTAACCTAGACTTATAGTTCTCAACATTGAAATGAATCAAATTAGTATTATCCGGGTCTAAATCTCCTAATGCTATTAACAAGTTTTTGTGCTGTGTAGGGAAACTTTGGAGTACTTCTAAGGTAGACATTGTACAAGGGAGAGATCTTCAACTACATTATAAAATTGAGCAGCTCAAGAATTGGGGTTGAAAATAGCCTTCCGAAGAGTACTCTTGGGTGGACGCAAAATCATGTCGAGAGTAGGCTTCTCGATGGATAGGGGGACAGTAGACGAGGATTCAGGAGAACTAGTAGAGGGAGCTTTCCCTGAAGAAGAATGATCTTCTTTCTTATCTGCGAGTTTGTCATAATTCTGACTTTGAGTTTGTAGATTAATGGTATCTGAGGACATCATATGAATTTCCTCTGACAAACTAAAGTTACCCTGATCAGACATGTGGTCTATTAGTTGTTGTTGAGAGGGAAAGGGATCCTTGAGTAATGCGGGTGGGGGATTTGATTTCAGAAATTGGGAGATTTCATCCCGACGGGGACACTATTTTGAGAAATGGTCACCTCTGCATAGTAGACAGGGATATTTTTCCTTTCTTTTCCCTTTATCGTTATCACTGTTGGTTGGTCTTGGATTCTCCTGTTGGTTTCTGGGTTTTTTATTTTTATTTTTACCCTTCTTTTTATGATTGCCTGAGGTTTGAGTAATTTGAATAGAATTGACCTCGGTGGAACCCTTAGGAGTCGAAGGAGTAGGGGTGATAGTTTGGGGTTGCTTGGCAGGTTTTTCTACTAACGGGGAATGGATTGAACCAACAATCCCATCAACAGGTACTTCTACTGGTGGTTTGGTGGGATCGGTGCTTGGGTGAGGAGCTTGCAGAATCAGGTCATAAAGAGTTCCAGACTAGGAATAGACCAAGTCTAGGTACTGGGCTTGACTAATAGCCCGTGATTCAGTAACAACACCGACCATAGCCAAATATTGGGATATTGGAGAAAACAAATATTTGGTAAACCAATCAACTAATAACTGATTCAGAATAGGATCCTTAATAAGTCTTCTCCACCTTCTCCATTCATGAATATGATCAGACATGTGGGTGGAGTTGTTCTGTCACAGAGAAGTTAAGAGATCAGTACCCATTTCATAATGAATAGGGAGATGAAAGTGTGTAAGAAATATGATTGCCAATGAGCCAAAATCCACAAACAAATGTTGTGGGAGTTCAATGTACCACTTTGTGGTTCTATCGATCAAAGTTTGTTGAAAAATTTGTATCCGAACTGAATCATCCATGAGGGAGTTTGAAGAACACCACAAATGGAATCTCATGACATGGTTTTTCGGATCATCTCCCTGCTTCCCATCGAACTTCAGGATGTCCGATGGTAACTTTACTAGAATGGGAGGCCACGAGGTATTGTGTCGAATGGGGTCATTAATCAACTTGGACATATCAGGCAAGTCCAAAGTTGCTAGGAAAGGTAACTGATGGTTGGGTTGCACATACTGGTAATATTGATATGGCATATAATTACCAGTAGGACCATAAGTGGACTGATAGATAGGTTGCTGTGACAAAGATCTAATGGAAAATCCTCCTGCAAGGGGTTGATTTCCG
Source organism: Pseudotsuga menziesii (assembly GCA_001517045.1). NCBI lineage: Eukaryota > Viridiplantae > Streptophyta > Pinopsida > Pinales > Pinaceae > Pseudotsuga > Pseudotsuga menziesii. Next base: position 851,011 of record LPNX010479276.1, on the reverse strand, counting down.
GGATCAGGACTGCTAGGACCACTAGGGCCTCCAGGAGGAGGACCACCAGGGCCTTCGAGACCACCAAGACCATTGGGACCACTGGGACCACTAGGACCACTAGGAGGTGAACCACTAGATCCTCCAGGGCTATTGGGGGGTAAACCACCAGAGCCTCCATAACTACTAGGAGGAGGGCCACTAGACCCTCCAAGGCCATTAGAGGGAAAGCCACTAGGCCCCCCAGGACCACTAGGACCATGAGGAGGAAAACCACCAGGTCCTCCAAGATGATGGGCCCCCCCAGGGGGAGGACCTCCATAAGGGGGTCCCCCAACACCTCCTACAATATGTATAGGTATCCCCCCCATAGCTGGCATGTAATACCAGTTAGGTTGCCCCCATGGCATAAAAGTATTAATAGGGTATGGAATTCTAGCATAAGGAATTCCTATAGGATTAGGTGGATGATTAATGTTTCCTATAGGTATTTGATAACCATAACCTCTAGAAGATTGACTGGTTACAGGTTGTTCCCCCAAGGACTGAATTGAACTGGATGGGAGATTAACCATATTAGTGTGGGTGGGAGGGACATAAAATGTAGATGGTTCTATATTAGAGGTCTGTCCTTGACTAGGTACAATTCCAGTGCCAGACAACATAGGTCATGCCGGGGGTTGCCCCCTAGCACTAGAAGGTAATAACGACACAGGAATTGAAGGTTGGGTCCCAGGTGTAGAATACCTGGGAATATTGGGAATAGACATAACATGGGAGGTGGTGGGGGTGGGATTTTGACCTGGGTTGTGTGGCGTTACCATGTGATCTATAATCGGTTCAATGGGTCTCATAGAATCAGCAAGTGAATGGTATCCCACAGGAACATGTATGGAAGGTGATGGTGGTGTGCCTAATAGGTCATCTATTTTCCTGTCAATCTCTTGTGCATGGAGAATGGCAGTGTGGTATTTCCTACATTCTTCTTCATCTTCAGAAGAGTTTAAATGGGTGCCAAATGAGGCAATGGCCAGTCCTACAGGGGTGTCCCAAAATGGAGCATTAGGGCCATAATCTGGATGGGTGGTATCATTAACATGACCTTGTGTGGGAGAATGGAACAAGGTATTTCCCCGAGAAGGTTGTTGGACCAAGGGAGGTGAGTGTGAAGAATATGGTCCTCCACTTTCTACAACCACATTATCTCCCACCTGGGAGGTGGTAATAGCTCCTTGGTTGATAGCTTCCATTGGATTTTCTCCTGAACCAGGAATAAAATCGAGTGGCAAGCCCCGTACTCTTCTGGACTGTCTTAACTTAGCCAATTTGTACAGTTCCTATCTAACCTAGGGTCTAAAAAACTAGAAAACACACCAAAAAGTTTCCCTACATGAGCTATAGGTCAAATAAGCAAACTTAAAATGATAGGAGGAGTTCAGATAGTCAGGTCTCTCACCAGGATTGTCAAAAAGGTTCCACTCATGATATACCTCTAAGGTACGTGCGTAGTAATCTCCCTGAATGCTATTTTTGGTGTATGGCTCCAAGAAAGATGGCCAAAGGGATTTCCTCAGATGGATAAGGTATCCTAGTGGGGTCTCCTGATATACTCAAGGTACATGGGAGCTCGAATCGATAGTAGTGCTGTCTAATGCATAACCATACACAAGGGGCCTTCCGATATACAATCGAGTATGTGAAGTACCTTTCTATATACCTCAAGGGTATGTGAAAGGTTGTTTGATATACTGATGGTATGTGGAAGAACCATGCGATTCCTAGGATGTAATGCAGACAAATAACGATAGCTCCTACGCTTAACGACACCCAAACACGTCTCTAACATGTCACTCCAATTGCTATGTAAATTTTAACCTATAACTACCGTTAATTTTAAAGTGGACGGTTAGGTGAATGCATGGAATTTTGATAGAAAAGTAAAGCCATGCAGTATGCTTATGCAAAATATTTCACTTTACCTTTCAGTATGCCTACTTATGGGAGGGAAAGAGAGTATTTTCTTTTGTTTCAAAATCAAAAATATTTCCAAACAACAATATTGAGCACAAAATCAAAGACAAGCAACACTTTACAAACTGATTTTGCTTTTCTGAAAGCAATAAGAAGGGGAAGAGTCTCTTTTCCTAAAAGAAAAACAAGAAGCACACTACATGCAAATGCACTCTATCTTCAATTTTCTTAAAACATAGGAAAATATAACTTAAAACTACCATATTTTAATTTTGACGATATAGTATTAAATGCATACGAGACAAAAGAACATGAAGAGACTGAAAGCTTGTAAATCCAATCATAGATCTAATGTCCAATGCTCAATGATGATAACCTAACCTCAGTCAAAAATTTTCTTTTTTAAAGGAGGAAAAATAAGTTTTGTATGCAAACAAGAAATGAAACCTAGACACTAATCAAATGTTTTTCTTTCAGTCTAAATCACAGAGATGAAAAGAGATCTTACTAACACCCTAAGCTTTTAAAAAACAAGAAGTCCTTTCACAATCACAGCCAACAAGCACCAAAGTGAATGAACAATCAATAAGCCTCATCTAGCTTTTGAATTTTCCAATCAAACCAATATTTAAACCATAAAATTTCAAACCACAAGGACTAGATTCTAACACAAAATCCTGACAGTGCAGGGCTGAAAGCAAATCAACTCAATTTTTTTACAAAAAATGAGAAAAAATAGGTCTTGGAATGATGCCTACTTGGCACCACGCTGGACAGATCTTGACATAGTGGTTATGGACGAACACTGCTTCTCGCCAATAGGACTTAGGCAGTGCCACTGCGGGATGCTAACTAGGTTCAGGCGGTGGCACTGCTTCTCACCAACTGCATAAGTGTGGTTCCCTGTAAAAATACAAAACACAAAGAGAACGATAGATCAAGTGAGAAAAAGACCAGATCATGGTAAAAATTGATAGATTGAGAGTGAGAAAGAGCATAAAAGGTCAAAAATAAGTCAGATCTAGACAGATCTAGAAGTTTCAAACCAAAATCCACTTGGTCAGATAGCAGATCTGACTGAAGAGAGCTGGAGAAGGAGGCTGTATTTAGACAAGAGTTGAAGAACTGAGGAAGATTAGATCAACTGATACATATATTCATTCCCTAGTGGAGTTGCCAGATTTGTAAGCAGGAATATTACACCTTCTACGGACAGAAGCTATTCCTCTGGTCTGAATGGTTCAAATCCAGAACAAATGAACGACAAAGGATGAAGACCCTCCCTAGATGTTGTAGATACCTAGAATGCTGCTTCGATAGTAAACCCGTGTACTTGCAATCATATTAAACATACAAACACATCAAAGCTACCAGAGCATAATCTATTCATCCATGTTAATGACTAAGGAATCGAACACAATTTACATGTGAAATCAACAACAACAGTAATGTGGGATGGAAATTAGCTTTGCATTAAGATGAATGGAGAAGTTTACAACCAATTAAGCCTTAGTGTCGACATGCATCTCCATGAAACCAACACTTCATTGCCATAAGCTCCAAATTTTCTCTCTATGCTCTCCAATGGCTTGGGCCAAGTGGTCAATTGAATAGCATAACAATACCTCTATGGTTCTCCCACTCAACCATGGACATGAGCTTGTATTTATAAGGCTCAATGGATAGGAATGGTTGAGAGATTTGTGGATGAGGTGGCCTCTAAGATCCTATGATGGGGGATCTCGAGCTCAACTGACCCACAATGTTAGGGATAAGAGAGGACATGAGGCTCATGATCTAGAAGCCTCAAGAAACCTCTCTTTTTCCCATTTTACCCAGGGTACCGCCTTTTGCCTCTTATGACAGAGCAGTTCAAGTTAATAACGCTTATGGACCAAAGGCTATAAGCGGTGGCACCACTTATGGTAAACAAGATACAGGCGGTGTGAGGAAGGTACCGCTCCTGGATAATGAGGAAAGTGCAATGCTGAGTATTTTCTTGAAATATTGACAAACAACATGGGTTTCCACTCCAAGTGCTGGGATTAAGGGCAAGTATGTAAGTCAAAGGTCTTATCACACGGTGGTGACAAGATTTTGGTATAACATCATGTAGATGGTAGTTTTTTCTACCTAAACACATATTCACATCGACTTGAAAGTTCTCGAGGAAGAAGTTATGGATCTAGCAAAATAGGGGTTTTAGGATAAACTTTGGAGAAATTCTTGAAAATGACTAAGTGTTGGAAAACTGGCTCAGGTGGTCTTGGGAAATGCCCGCTGTACCTAATTAGTGAATGATAAAACTAATATGAAACTATCATGCTCTAGCTTGTCAAGAAGGATATCTCTCCATAGTCTTAGTTTTCACAGAAGGTATTTGATGACAAAATTAATAGCCCACCAAACAGGGGTTTAATTTTTTTTTACACCAAAGTATCAAATCTTCTTAAGTGGCATCAGGGAAATGCCTGCCATAGCTTGTGGGTTGAATAAATATACCGCACCATATGGTCATCATGTAGATGGGTGTTTTGTCTACCTAACCACATCTTCACATCGACTTGAAAATTCATGAGGAAGAAGCTATGGATATGCCAAAATAGGCTTTCAGGATCAACTTTGGAGAAAGTCCTGAAAATGACCAAGTGTTGGAAAACTGGCTCAAGTGGCCTTGGTAAAATGCCTTCCATACCTAATGGGTGAATGATAAAAATAATTCAAAACTACCATGCTCTATCTTGTCAAGAAGAATATCTCTCCTTAGTCTTATTTTTCGAAGAAGGTGTTTGATGACAAAATTAACAGCCAGCAAAAACAGGGGTTAAAGAAAATACCTTGATAAGAAAAATGTGTTTGTGGACTTATGAACTTGGATAATGTGAACTCTCGGCGCAATATGGATATGAGAACTCTCAGCTGAACAATGGATTTGCAAACTCTTGGTTGAAATATAGATATGCAAGTCTTGATTGAGAAATTGTGGAAAACTATATTAGCCGAGAGATTATATATACAACTCTCGGCCTAGCATTTGTGGAATCTTGTAGGAAGCACGGTAATTTAATGTGTTTCCCCCTAAAATATTCTTGGGGCATTATGTGATAAAACTCTCGGCCAAGACATGTTTCAAAATTTCGGACGAGAGTTTAAAAAAAATTTCAACTGAGATTTTTAACTAACTCTGGGTTAATTTTCAAGCGAAAATAAATCTCGCCCAAAATATTTTAAATTTATCGTCTAGGAGTTTCTAGTCAACAATTCCATCACCCTTTCTATGGTTTTGAGAAATGTGTCACTTTAACAAGGTCAAAAAACTGCAAAAAAATGAGAATTTCCTGTTTGAGTTTATACCAATAGATTCATCATTCAATCTACTTTCTCATCATATATATATTTTTTAATTTCATTTAGGATTTTTAGTTCTTACTATTTTTTTTCTAAACTTTATCATTAAAAAATTTAGTGGCTGAAAAATATGTGACAATGAAAATTCAATATCATCATGATGACGAAGCCAAAAGAATATAAAAAATCACAAGGATGTTCCTTGCAGTGTCCTCTTCAAAAGGGTTCTTTTAGTTTTTTTTATAAGAGTCACATTTGAAAGAAAACAAGAAGACAAAAACATGTGTCAATAAGGCACCATGTTATTTCCATAAATAATAAAAATTAGTGTATAAGTCTGAAATTCCTCAACATATAGTCCATGCACAAATACAATATGTGTAGATTATGAGTATACATTGAGTTTCCCTAAAATGAATAACTATCTCTACAAAAAATGTGGTGCACACAGGTTACTCATTATTCATACTTAAAATTTTAAAGTATATGTCGTTGGTGGACGTCAAATTTTCCCCACTATATGTCGACAATTTAAAAAAAAAATGAGTACATACCTAATTCAATTCTATAAAACATTTGTGTTTATTTAAGGTTAAATTCCTAAGGAAGATATCGGTTTGAAGGGGTTGAAGTTGAAAAACATAAAATTTTGCAGTTTGTTTTGTAAAACAAAAGCAAAAGTGTTTCCCAGCTTCATGTTTTCACCCGGTTGTAATTGATCACATTTCCAAATGTGCTAATTTTTGTGACCTACAATACCCTTTCAATGCCTCTATGATAACTAAAATATTCTTCCTTTAAATACATACCCGATAGAGGAAATCCCATACCCTTCATGAAAGAAAGACACTTATTGATACATAAAATTTGTTCCTACATAGAATGGAAGGATGATACTTATGGTGATTCACCATTCAAAGATCATACGTAATAAACAGAGTTGCACATTTCTAGTCATAGCCATATATTATGGCCATAAGTTTCATATCCAGTTGTCATTGTTAGATTTTTATCATTTAAGCAATATGATCTTAGGATCTTATCTGAGAGAATAACATGCACATCAATCAATCACAAGAGACAATAGACAAAAATATTTATCCTTGGAGAAACCATAAAGTAAAAACCCCACAACTTCCTAAGAGATAGAATGAGCACCAATGGCAGTAGTAAAACCCAAAGACAGAAAATATGATCTCCAACAGCTATTCTCTCTCTCACTTGTGTGAGCACTTCCTCTCTCACTCATGCGCTCGAGTTGAGTGAGTACGTGTATCAAATAGAGAGGCTTACTCTCTATTTATATTCTTTCATTCACTTAATATTTGACTTAGTTACGTAGGATCAAGTAATCCTAACTCAGTTATGTAGGATCAAGTAACCACAACTAGGGTACTAATGACCCGACTTACAACGGAGGGGACTACCTCATGAATTTTAGTAATTATCCCGATAGGAACATCGGGGTACAAGGAAATACAAGTGATTCTCCCAATAGGAGCACCAAGGATCAATGAAATAAAATATATACAAGTGAATACATTCCGAAGTTACAAATACATCAACACTCCCTCTTAACTAGGAAGGTATTCTCTTGAGACAATTCATCAACACAAGTCTTCTTCTCTGGATCATCACTGGCTCATCATTTGATCATCATCATCATCATCACTACTTTCGCTATCTCGATCAAATGGTGTTATCTCTTCATTCTTCTCATCTCAGGAAGTTCTATAGTGCCAGCCATTTTTCATGCTGGTTGTAGGCCTAGCCTCCATGTAGGTCTTCCTCTATAGAGCCAGTCCTTTTTCATACTGGATGTAGGCCTCTAGAGAGTCAGTCCTTTTTCATACTAGATGTACCTCCACAGATCCAGTCCTTTTTTCATACTGGATGTGTACTAGATGCGGGTCTCTACAGAGCCATTCCTTTTTCATACTAGATGTAGGCCACTACAGAGCTAGCCCTTTTTCATGCTGGATGTACTTCCACAAAGCCAGTCCTTTTTCATACTAGATGTGGGTCTCTACAGAGCTAGTCCTTTTTCACACTGGATGAAGGCCACTACAAAGCCAACCCTTTTTCATGCTAGATGTACTTCCACAGAGCCATTCCTTTTTCATACTGGATGTGGGTCTCTATAGAGCCAGTCCTTTTTCATACTGGATGTAGGAAACTACAGAACCAACCCTTTTTCATGCTAGATGTACTTCCATAGAGCCAGTCCTTTTTCATACTGGATGTGGTTCTCTACAGAGCCAGTCATTTTTCATAATGGATGTAGGCCACTACAGAGCCAACCCTTTTTCATGCTTGATGTACTTCCATAGAGACAGTCCTTTTTCATACTAGATGTGGGTCTCTACAGAGCCAGTCCTTTTTCATACTGGATGCAGGCCACTACAGAACCAACCCTTTTTCATGTTGGATGTAATTACATAGAGCCAGTCCTTTTTTATACTAGATGTGGGTCTCTTCAGAGCCAACTCTTTTTCATGCTGGATGTAGGCCACTGCACTTATATCTGACCATGGGAGGCCCCGCCTACCACCATGTCAAAATGGCACAATGCTTACATCTGACTATGGGAGGAACCAATCCTACCACCATTTTCTAAGGGAAAAAAACTTACATCTGACCATGGGAGGCCCCGCCTACCACCATGTCAGAAAGGCACAACACTTACATCTGACCATGGGAGGCCCTGCCTACCACCGTGTCAAAAATGCACAACACTTACATTTGACCATGGGAGGCCCCTCCTAACACCATGTCAAAAAGGCACATGGAATCATCACTTTCCCTTGGAAGGAACCTCGATTTGGAGAACACCAAGCTTCTCCTTGAAGTACTCAAACTTCACTCTGGCCATTTCTAGCATAGAATCACATCAGGTCTGATTACGTCCAAGGATAACCTATGAGCTTTGCCAAGACCGATTACATTCAAGGAAAACCTACAGGTATGTTTATATCTGAGCAACCTATGAGCTTCGCCACTATTTTATGCTCAGACAACCTGTCTCATCGGCTATGCTAGAAATCCCTCTTTCGATAGATTTTGATCTGGATCACATACTGGAGCTTCAATTCTTCTCTCTACATCATACAAAAATGCAATTCATATCAATCAAATCAAATAGTAGTTTTCAAAAGAAACATACTACCACCCAAATAGCTGAACATGTTTTTCCTCGACTGTACTCAACGCCATGCATGACTCCTTTGTGCTAAACCAAGAGATCACACCTAATCTCATACTGAAGCAGCACCCTAAAGTGCTCTTCCTATCAATGGCACTGCCTACCCAATCTGAATCCATATAACCATCTAGGGTAATCTTTATGATTCGCTTCATACTTGAGCGCATAATCAACTGTACTCTTTAGGTACCTCACTGCATGCTTTGCAACCATCAGGCGAACATGTATCAATGTGTTCACAACAAATAAAATATCTGGTCTCGTAATTGTTAGGTACATCAAGGAACAAATCATCTGACGATACATCGTGGCATCAACCGACTCTGATGAAGCAACACTCAATAGCTTTAGGTTTGATGCCATAGGTGTGGTCATGGCCTTGCAGTCCATCATCCTGAACCTCTTCAGTATCTCTATTGCATAATTCCCTTTTCCTAGTAAGATTCCATCCACATTCTACCACACCTCCATTCCTAGAAATTAGTGCATCATATCTAATTCCTTCATCTTGAACTCAGCAGCAAGTCTCCTTCTTTCAACTTTAATGAGTTCCTCTTTTCTGTCAGGAACAAGTCATTGACATATAATAAGAGCATCATTGGTCTTTCACCTTCAACATTGAAACAAAGGTTGGAATATGTTTTAATCTCAGTAAATCCTAGAGCCATCAGTAATCTGTCCATCTTATCGTACCATGTTGAACCTCAGGATCTTCTACAGTCACTCCCTTTGAAGTTGATTATCATTCTTTCTCTGCCTTTCGTAGTCTATGTATTGAAACATTCTGTACTGGAGTGATAAGTAGCTTCCTCTGTAATATGGATTTATGTGTGAATGAAATGAAAGAACAGATACAGAGTCCTAATAATAGACATTTTGCAGAGATAACAGAGATACAATAAACACATATTCTATTAAATTGTGAAAATAGAACAGACTGTAATACAATTGATGGAATGGTGGTAGTAATCTATGAGAAGAGATGTGGCTTCTACGCTCATCTGTCCCAAGATGAATAAAAAATGAGGCCAAAGGGGCCTATTTATAATAATAATTAGGGTGAGAACCCAAAAAATCCAAAAAGTAACCCTAGAAGATGGACCGTCATAAAGTTTGTGGCCCCAAGGTGGTAAGTTGAACAATCAACTTTCCGGGGTCATAACTTTTGCATACGATCTCTGATTTGGGATTTTGATAGCTCATTGGAAAGGTCTATCTAAGATTGAAAACTTTGGATTGAAAAAATCCATGTTAATGGATTCAATTTTTCCCTCAAATCTCCAAAAAATGTCATTTGAGGCCTCAAAACGACCCCGAAAGTTTGGGACCCGAAAAACCATAGAAAAATAACTAGGAAACTACCACAATGGACAGTTGTTTTGAGCCAATGGAAAAAGTGGGTGGCCATAGATATCCATCTATATAAATCCTCCCACCTTAGTAAGCAATCGTCTCCATTGCGTTGAATCCCGTATCATATCTCGAACTATGTGTTGAGTTGATCTCCTGGTGTGACATTTGCTGAAGTGAAGAGGCTTCCTTTCTTTGACATCCTGATAGGGCTGTAATTGTTGTATGGATGATTTTTTTCTAGATGGGCACCTTGAATGCATGGCCTTGCATCATAGAGGTACTCGAATAGATGAGGAAACAATGGCTCTATCTTCTTCTTGTGTCTAATGAGCAGAGACACCCTGTGCAGAGGGTGTGGAGGTCTCTCTGATCTTATGTTCTCCTTCAGACGAAATTGTTAAGAGGAATAATTTTCTGATGTGGGAGCTTATATTCCTACCTTGTGAGACTTTGTTAGGTGCAACAGTCTCTGGTATTCGATAGGGTTTTCCTCTGAAAGTAACAATGACGCTGCGAGGCCATGACTCATATACAACATGATGCTTCCACATATATGGTTGTCCTAAAAGAACATCACACACTTCAAGTGGGGCCACAACACACAGTACCTCATATTTAAAAGGCTTGATGCCATAAGGTAGGAGGCATTGTTGAGTAATGCGAATACATCGTCCTTGGCTTAGCCAACCGATGCTATAGGGTTGCGGGTGTGGTGTTGTCAAAAGCTCCAATCTCTTGATGAATTCTGCTAAGATCAGGTTATTTTGGCTGCCATTGTCAACAACAAAATGTAGAGGCATTTCCTTCACCCACATATTTGAGTGGAAGAGGCACTCCTCTGCCTCTGACTCTTCAAGATCCTCTAGTTGAATATGTGCAGTAGCAATAGTGGCAGTGGGGTATACATCAATGATCTACCTCCCATTGTATGTGGCTGTGGCATTGGGTTCGGAATCATAATCAAAATCTGATTCTGAATATTTGATCTCAGCCACTAATGACTACTTTGAGTGACATTCATCAATGTTGTGCCAAGGGATTTTATAAAATTTGCACCACTTACTGGTGTCCTTCTTTGTCTTTCTATCCCCCTTCTTTTCTTGTGGCGGGGACTGGTTGTCATTTCCTTTTGTTGTGTTCTGCAGTCTAGGTTTTCCCTTGCCTTACTTCTGTGGTGGATTCGCAGGTCTAGAGTCTCGCTTGTTCTTTTGTCAAAATTTCTCCTCGATTTTGACAGCATATCGATAGGTAGATCCAAGTGAAGACATGTCAAGGAAGTCCATCTTAGTTTGGATGTACCCAGATAGACCACTGCAATATTTCAGAATTAGGTATCGCTCAAATTTCTTGATACCCATCTTTGTGCGCAAGGTATAAAAGTTGTTGGTGTACTCCGACACCATCTGGTCCCTTTCTTGACGCAGAATGGTCCATTTTGTGTACTGGGCATCATAGTTTCCCACAAGGTAATACTGTTCCCTAACGACATCTATGAAAGAGGCCCAAGTGGGATTTGTATCAAACATTCCAGACTTGTATGATGAGTTTTGCTCACAATAAGTACCCCACCAATTTTGGACATCGGAGACTACCTTAAGGAGCGCAAAGGTGATGTTTTCCCTATCGAAAAAATTGTGGACAGAGAAATACCCTTCTAGAACATTCAACCAGTTATCTAGGGCATCTGCATCAATTTTTCCTTCAAATAAAGGAATATCAAAGTTAACTTGTACCTTAAAGGGAGTTGCATCCTTGAACCAGCTGCTCGTTGAAGATGAACTTGCCGATGCCGGCATTCGTAGAAGGATTTGGTGAAACTACCCATCATCTCATTCCTCTATCACTCGAGGGTTTCCTCAAGAAGCGATTTGATAAGATATCCTGCTATGTCGTCTCTCTTTTCTACATCCATGGGAGGTCATTTGGGACAGCGAGAATGATAAAGTGAAACTAGTTCGAGACCAAACTCTCTATACTCGGACCTCGTTGGGGACTTGGGCCGAGAACCAATCAAAGAGAAGATTTCTCTGATACCACTGATCCAAATTTATGTGTGAAAGAAAGGAAAGAACAAATACAGAGTCTTAATAACATATTTTTTTCAAATATAACAGAGATACAGTAAACACATATTCTATTAAATTACGAAAATAGAACAGACTGTAATACAATTGCTAGAATGGTGGCAGCTATCTCTGAGAAGAGATGTGCCTGCTACGCTCATCCCTGCCAAGATGAATACAAAATGAGGCCAAAGGGGCATATTTATAATAATAATAATGAGGGTGAGAACCCCAAAAGTCCAAAACATAACCCTAGAAGATGAACTGTCATAAAGTTTGCGGCCCCAAGGTGGTAAGTTGAAAAGTCAAGTTTCTGGGGTCATAACTTTTGCATACGATCTTCGATTTGGGAGTTCGATAGCTCATTGGAAAGGTCTATATAATATTAACAACCTTTGATTGGCCAAGTGCATACCGAGGACAACTCATTGGCTCCTGAATCGCCAAAAAATGTTGTTTAGGGCCTCAAAACGGCCCCGAAAGTTCGGGACTCGAAAACATAGAGAAATAGCTAGGAAACTGCCACAATGGACAATTCTTTTGAGCCAGTGGAATAGGTGGGTGGCCACCGATATCCATATGGATTAATCCTCCCTCCTTAGGAAGCAATGGTATCCATTGCAGGGATGATTTTAAGGAACCATACTTATTTAAAAGTGTATAAATGTTGGCAAATATTACCAATTCTTAAAACACCAACTATAAAATGATTGACGATATTTTTCAAAAAATATTTTAATTTCTAAGGAATTTATATCATTTATATAATAATCTTGCAATTTTTAGGGTGAAAACATTTTACCCCATCTAAATTGGGCGAAACACAGCTTCAAAAAATGCAAAATTGTGAATCTTTTTTGGGAGAAAAGCATGGAAAAATAGCCCAATGGGCTAAAATTCGCCCCTAAAATTATCCCTGCTCCATTGTGTTGAATCCCGTATCTTATCTTGAACTGTGTGTTGAGTTGATCTCCTGGTGCAACATTTGCCGAAGTGAAGAGGATTCATTTATTTGACATCCCGAGAGGGCTATAATTGTTGTATCGATGATTTGTATTTGGATGAGCACCTTGAATGCATGGCCTTGCATCGTAGAAGTACTTGAATATATGAGTAAACAATGGCTCTATCTTCCTCTTGTGTCCGATGAGAAGAGAAACCCTGTGCAGAGGGTGTGGAGGTCTCTGTGATCTTATGTTCTCCTTCAGATGCAATTGTTAAGAGGAATAATTTTCTGATGTGGGAGCTTATCTTCCTACCTTGTGAGACTTTGTTAGGTGCAACGGTCTCTGGTATTCGATAGAGTTTTCCTCCAAAAGTAACAATGATGCTGCGAGGCCGTTACTCATCTACAGTATGACACTTTGACATATATGGTTGTCCTAAAAGAACATCACATACTTCAGGTGGGGCCACATCACACAATACCTCGTCTTTGAAAGGCTTGATGTGATATGGTAGGTGTAACACCCCGGTTTTGACCCCGTTTTGCATTAATATACATCATACACATATTGTAAATAATCATGGTGCGAAGCTAAAGGCAAAGGCCCCACCATGATTTGGTTATGCTATGTTTTGGATTGAAATGGTCACTGATGGTATATTAGGACATGCAGCATACATATTAAGTTGTGGCACCATGTAACTATGCATTTTTAATTCAACAAACCAACCAGCTATGTTCGCGGCAACTAAATTGAGAAGGGGCATGATTTCCTAAGGGTATGGAGGGGGGAAAGTTAAATCCTGAGCTATGGGGGGGAAATCCATGTGTCACCTCTCTCTTCACTCACCCTCCCTTGTCTCATCCAACCACCACCCTTCATTGTTCTGTTGTTAGTGGGGCGTCTATTCGCTGACAGCAAGACCACTATGCTAGGATGGCCATTATTCCCATGCGCCTGCACTCTCCATGGCACATATTTTGGTCTTCCCACTAACTAGCTCGGGAGGCTGTTGAATCACCTTCACGCAAGAGAGTTAAAAGAATGAATGTTCCATTGTTGTGGGGTTCACCATTCCTCACACACCGCCTTGCTAATCAGAGGATCGCTAGTCTGTGAATTTTTTTTCCCCTGTTCACGTAGAGTGTTGGTTTCCTTCACGCATTTCCGACTGTGTTTTCCTGTGCAATGTGGATTTTTCTATAGATTGCCGTGGTTTTCCTCTGTGGTTCATTGTCCTGTTATATCCCATCATTGAATTGTGGCTGGGATTTTCTTAATAGTCTTGTGGGCTGGGTTCCTTTCCTTCACAAACAGATTGAGAGTCGGTCTCTTTCCATTTTCTGGTTTGTATATTTTTCTTCAGCAATTGCAGTGAATATTTTGTGTTGTAGGCTTAGAGTTTCTCATGGGCTGTCAATGGCCACTATTGCTAGACTGTGTTTTCCCCTATAAAATCCTAAAGAGTTGTTTGGCTGCTTGCATGCAACGGTTTTATCCTCAGACTGCACTGGAGTGGTGATTGAGGGCCTAAGGTGCTTGATAAAACTGGTGGGTTAAGAACCACATAGACAGAGCTACTAAGCTGGCTTTCTTCTCCACAACCCTTGAACAACATTGGAGGGAAAACTAGGGTCTGAGGGACTGCATTGTAGAGAAGGGACTGACTTCCTTATGTTGGGTGTGTGTGGGTGTTCTAGAAGCCAGGATGGCTCTGGTGTTGGTGTCTGTAGCTCTTTAGTGAGCTCACCAGCTTAGAATTAGCCTTTCCCAACTCCAGGATGGCCTGATAAACCTAACTTTGTTGGCTTGGCTGATTTGCTATTCGCCTGATAAACCCAACTTTGTTGGATTGGATGAACTGCGTACCCTTGTGGTGTTGATATCCATGGCTATGTGTAAGTTTGTTTAAGTTCCTTATTCCTTTGGGAATCATGCCTGGCTCAGGGTGGGCAGCATTGCTGAGAGATTAAGGAGCATGCAGGCCTATGGTTGGGTGGAACGTTGTAGCAACGTAGCTGGTTGCGGAACAAGTTCTCTATAAAGATAAGTACTCTTGCCTAACTTGTGTCTGCAATTATATATTTACCATTGATGAATGAGGATATACATGTTAAATGCTGATCTATATATGCATGAATGCTGATTGATATGTTTTTCTTCCGTTGTGTATATGAGTGATTATGCTTCATAAAATGTTTTATGTTTTTAGTATTATGCTTCAGCACTATATGTATGTATCTTCATGTTCATGGGGCTAGATTCCTGGATGATTTGATGTATCGTAGAATCCTCTTTGTCAGTCGGAGGGTCAGGGATGTTACAGTGTGGTATCAGAGCTCTGGTTGCAGCGTGGGCCTGAATGAGCCATGAAAGATCAGATAGCAGAGGGAGGTTTCCTTCTGTCCAGCAGCAATCAGAAAAGTTTCTAAGTGCCAGGACTATTGGCCCATCGGAAGACTTAGTGACAAGATCCTCCAATGCAGCAGGCACTTAGTGGGAAGGCCACCCGACGGACGATAACCGAAAAAACTTTGAAAATTTTTAGTTGAATGAGTTGCCGCCGTTGCGGATGGCTAGACCACTATGCTTCTGATGCATAGAACCTACGACCGTCGACGCTGGGAAATTTTGGAAAATTTGCCTAAGTGTTAAAAATAATCGACGATCGGCGCCACTGTGATGAAGCAATCGCTGAAACGTCGACAGAGATTAGCAGATGATGCATCCACCATTACGGATGGCTAGAGGACTATCCCTCCGACGGATAGATCTTCTGACCGCTGATGCCACAAAGAAAAGACATTCCGACAGTGAAATTTTTTTTTTTGAAAATTTCCCTAAGTAACGAAATCATCAGCCATCAGAAGACGTTAGTGCTTCGTGCACCCACCGTTGAGAAATCCTAAAGCACTAGTCTTCTGATGAGAAGAGTTTTGACTGCTGATGCCATTTGGGTTATGCTTCAGTTCGCCGATACTTAGTAGATTGAGCTGCCAATCGGAGCAACATGGAAGTTGATAATCCATAATTACGGCTGCTGAATGAACTAATCCATCGATGCACTAGCGCTTCTGTTCACTGGTGCTGTGTTGTTTAGTGAACAATACCGGTGACAAGCAGTGGCTTTGATAGGCGAAGATAAGGGATATGGAGCCGACGGAATCAACGAAATGAAGAGGAAGACAAAAGAGAAAGATTTCAAATTTTTTTTCTAAGTCATAGAATCATCGACCATCGGCGATGGTTAGTTGATGACGTCACCGATGATTAGGAGGTTCCATTACTGATGAGCTATGTCGGGTAAAGCTTGTTGACCGAATGTCCATTGTTGCAGAGACCGAAAGAACTAACCACCCGATGAGGAGAGCATCCAAGCACCGATACCGCAGCTTCTAGAGGCTTCGACCACTAATAGACCCATGGATGCGGAAGATGTAGTTCGATTGTGGTCTACCATTGTGGAAGTTGAAGGGACTAGCCGTCCGATGAGTAGGACACCCGACCACCCATGCAATGTGGTTAGTCTATGTAATCACTAATGAATTTTGGAACAATAGACGATTGCAGACCCGGTACTGTGGATGAAAATAGACCAGTGAATCGCCAATCGAATGCAGGATAATAGACCACTGCGGGCCCGATGTGGTGGAAGGAATCAGACAAGTAACTCACCGATTCAGTGGATGAATTTAGAATTTTCAACCGCTGAAACACCCAATGAGCATTAGTTGAAGTATTTAATTGGAAGCCTAGTTAGTTTCCACAGAAACTGAAGTAAGAATGCTTTCCACCGTTGTGGCTGCTAAAGAGACTATGCATCCAATCAGCAGATGGTTTGCTTGCCGATACAGAGCGAGAGTTTAGTCATTTTAACTACCGATGAATAGTCGATCTGCTTGCCGATGCAGATCGGGAGTGTAGTTTTTTTTACTACCATAGTGTCGGCAGAATAGTTGGAAGAGGGTCCGATTGGGCCTAAAAAGATTTGGGTTTTTTGAAGGCATTTCTCAGTGATTTTTCGAGCAGTTTTTGACTGTCTTTCAGTCGATTTTCAGTAGATTTCAGCAGAATGCCCATGGTCACAGAGCTGAAAAGAAATAGGGAAAATTTTGTGTTTTAGCATAATTGTTGTTTTATGAAATTCCAGAAGAGAAAGGTAAGTAGTTTTGATTATATTAATGTATGCATCTAACATTTCGCTACTAACACATTTGTAGAACTATAGATAATTTCCAAGAGCAGTACTTCAGAAAGAATGGTGTGGTAAAGCAAGAGGTGGTTCAGTCATGAGAACCCATGATGGGTATGATGCTCAGGATTCTTACAAGCGAGCAGAAGATGCCATCGGAGAAAATGTCCGTAATGGAAATGAGGACATAGAGTCTAATGGAAGGATATTCCAAGGGACACTGTCCGAGGTTGTAGCCACCATGAGAAGCTTGGTTAAAGCCTAGGAAGAGCAACATCAGTTGAATGCTTCCATATTGCAAAGTTTGACAGATTTACATAAAATGATAGATTCTAGACGAGGTCCATCAAGACCAAAAGACAGTAAGAGCAGTACTAGGAGAAGAAGAAGGACTTCCAGTGGATCATCTGACTCTAAGGAATCCAGTGGAGATACAAGTTCATCTTCTCATAAAAGGAAAAGAAGAAGGCACCATAGGGATCTCTCTCGAGATGAATTTAGGAAAGCTAAACCTCCTACATTTGATGGTGAGATAAAGACGGGACAAGAAGATAAAGCTTGGCTTCTTGGGATCAAGAAGTACTTTCAAGTGCAGGATTATTCAGGAAACATGAAGGCATGAGTTGCCATATTCAATCTGAATGGAAGGACATCCATTTGGTGGGAACACTTCAAGTAGGTGAAGAAGATCAATGAAAGGAAACTGAAATGGAAATAGTTCAAGAAGTATTTTAGGCAGAAATACCTTTCTGACAGGTATTATGATGACAAGATCAAGGAATTCCATGAGCTGAGATTGGGACAACAGACCATGGATGAATATGCAAATAAATTCTTGGAATTGTTGAGGTATCTCTGGTACATTAGAGATGAAAAAGTGAAGATCCAGTGGTTTCTAAGTGGATTTCCCCAAGCCTACAAAGATAGAATTGATTTCTATGAGCTGAGAACTCTCGAAGAAGTAATAAGAAAGGATAAATATTGCTATGAGAAGAGCAAGGGTAAACCTGCTTACCATAAGGCATGGAAGGACAAGAAGAATGAAAAGTTTGACCAAAGAAAGAAAGGTTTCAAACCTTCTAGATTCAGGAATCAGCAAAAGCAACCATCCCAAGATGCGAGTAATCCAGTTGGAGTGACAGGTGGAAAGCCTAAAGAGCCACATCTGAATAAAATCCACTCAAATGTTGGAAATGTGAAGGACCTCACTTGCGCAGATATTGTCCACTTGAGAATGAAAGTGAAAGACCAACTTATAGCATTCATGGAGTAGAAATAGTGGGTCAGGTAGCCAGAGTAGTCCCTAGAATTTATGCAGCACTAGAGGACCTCCAAGCAGATCACCAGTCAACTGTGGTTGAAGTTGCAGGTAAGATTGTTGAACAATCTGTTTCTATTTTGATTGACCCTGGTTCTACTCATAGTTATATCAATCCTAGGGTAGTGGAGAGTTGTGATTTTAAGAAGGTAAAGCATAGAAAATCTTGGTTAGTTCAGCTAGCCAATGGGACTAAGAGAAAAGTCAGTGACATGGTAGAGAAATGTCCATTGGTCATGAATGGATTGAACACTTGTGTAGATCTGAATGTTCTACCGCTTGGTTCCTATGATGTTCTCATTGGAATGGAATGGTTAGAAGCTCACCGAGTGAAGCTTGACTATTATAACAAGACTTTTGAATGCATGGATGAAGAAGGAAACTCGGTAGTTGTGAAAGGTATTCTGAAGGTAATTTCAGTAAGGCAGGTTTCAGCAATGCAGTGGAAGAAGTTCTGTAGGAAAGGCTTCCAGCTGTATGCAGCTCATATTCTGGAACCAATAGGAGATGAAACTCCTAGGTTTGAGGACTATCAGGTGTTACAGGAATTCAAGGATGTGTTCCCTGATGAGATTCTAGGACTTCCTCCAAAGAGGGACATTGATTTCACCATTGAACTTATGCCAAGAGAAGCACCAGTGTCCAAGACACCCTACAGAATGAGTACACCAGAGATTCTAGAATTGAAGATGCAACTGCAAGAGTTGTTGGAAAAGAAGTATATTCGACCGAGTGTGTCTCCTTGGGGAGCACCGGTTCTGTTTGTGAAGAAGAAAGATGGTACACTCATGTTATGTATTGATTACAAATAGTTGAACAAGGTTACTGTGAAGAATAAATATCCTTTTCTCAGGATTGATGACCTCTTTGATCAAATGAGAGGACCAAAGGTATTTTCCAAGATTGACTTGAGGTCTGGTTACCATCACGTAAGAATCAAGGATGAAGACATTCATAACACAGCCTTTAGGACAAGGTATGGACATTATGAGTTTGTAGTGGTACCATTTGGTCTCACAAATGCACCAACTACATTTATGTGCCTTATGAACAGTGTCTTCAATAAGTATTTGGACAAGCTTGTTCTTGTTTTCCTTAATGACATTCTTGTTTATTCTAAGAATGAGGAAGAGCATGAAAAGAATTTGAGATTGACATTGCAAGTGCTCAGGGAACATCAGCTATATGCAAAGCTGAGCAAGTGTGACTTCCACAGGGATAGAATTCAGTACTTGGGTCACATTATCTTTGAAGAGGGTATATCAGTAGATGCTGAAAAGATTGAAGCCATTATGAATTGGCTTGCTCCAAGAAATGTGACGGATGTAAGATCTTTTATGGGACTTGGAGGATACTACAGGAGATTCATTGAAGGATTCTCTAAGGTTGCACATGCCATCACTTCTTTGTAGAAGAAGGGAACCAAGTTGGAATGGACTTCGAAGTGTGAAGAAAGCTTCCAGCCGTGGAAGAATCTTCTCACCAGTGCACCAGTGTTGAAGGTTGAAGATCCAAAGAAATATTTTGTGGTATGTATTGATGCATGCAAACAAGGGATTGGAGGAGTCCTTATGCAGGACAACCACGTGATATGTTATGAATCAAGAAAATTGAAGGAGCATGAGAAGAACTATGCCACTCATGATCTAGAGCTTGCAGCCATAGTACATGCTCTCAAGATGTGGAGACATTACTTGATGGGTAGAAGATTTGAACTCAAGAGAGATCACTGTGGCCTAAAGTATTTGTTTGATCAGCCTACTCTGAATGCTAGGCAAGCGAGATGGCTGGAATTTTTATGTGAATTTGATTTCAGAATCAAGCACATAAAAGGAAAAGAGAACAAGGTAGCTGATGCACTCAGTAGGAAGGTACAGGAAATACATGTGGCATCTCTTAGTATTTGCCAATCAGAATTGAGGCAACAGATTGTTAACCATGTTGCCGGAGATGAATTGTATGAATAGGTAAAAGACAAATTGCAACAACAAAGTATTGAGAAGAGGTATGAGGGATATAAATTGGAAGAAGATGGAATTCTCACTTTTAAAGGCAGAATTTATATTCCGAAAGTAGCAGATTTGAGGAGAATTGTTATGGATGAAATCCATCAAGCTCTGTATTCTAGTCACCCAGGATATCAAAAGACAATTGCTACAGCTAGAAGGCTGTACTTTTGGCCAGGTATGAAAAAGGACATGGCTGAATACATTTCAAGGTGAATGAAATGTCAATAGGTAAAGGTTAAGCATCAACATCCAGCAGGTTTGTTGCAACACTTGCCAGTTCCGAAGTGGAAATGGGAAGTTATTTCCATGTATTTTATTACAAGATTGCCGATGACTTGGTGACAACTTGACAAAGGCAGCACATTTTATACCAGTGAAGTATATGCACAAGACTGATGACATTGCAAAGATTTTCATGAAGGATATCTTCAAATTGCATGGGTTGCCAAAGGCAATAATTTCTGACAGGGATGTCAAGTTCACTTCTAATTTTTGAAAAGGGTTGTTTGTAGATTTGGGTACAAAGCTAAACTTCAGCACTGCATACCATCCTCAGACAGATGGGCAGACAGAAAGAGTTAATTGTTTGCTTGAAGATATGCTTTGCATGTATGTGATGGATAAACCAACCAAGTGGGAAGATTACTTGCACTTGGTAGAGTTTGCTTATAACAATGGATAGCAAGCATCCGTGGGGATGAGTCCGTATGAAGCTTTGTATGGAAGAAGGTGTAGGACACCAGTGACTTGAGATAACCCAGTGAACAGAGTTTTGCTTGGACTAGAATTGCTCAAGGAAATGGAGCAAGAGGTTGTAAATATTAGGCAGAATCTAAAAGCAACACAGGATAGACAGAAAAGCTATGTAGATAAACATAGGATGAACAGAGAGTTCAGTGTTGGGGATCATGTTTACCTCAAAGTGAAGGCAAAGAAAAGTTCCTTGAAGCTTGGAAGTTGTGCTAGGTTGTCACCTAGATATTGTGGGCCGTTTGAAGTGCTTGAAAAAATAGGGCCTGTTGCATATAGACTTGCATTGCCTGCTAGTACTAGAGCTCATAATTTTTTTCATGTCTCTTTGCTTAAGAAATATGTACATGATCCTAACCATGTGATAAATTGGGATGTGATTTAGGTGGAACCCGAGGGAGAGTTCCAAATCGAACCAATGCGCATCCTCGACAGGAAGGTCACAATGCTATGGAACCGAGCCATAGGGCAAGTAAAGGTGCAATGGGAGCATTATGGACCTGGAGAGTCTACGTGGGAGCTGGAGGATGCCATGCGATTGGCACATCCATTTTTGTTCAATTTTGTGGAACACTGAGGCAGTACCAGTGTAGCATTCTATTTAGATTTTGTAAAGCACTGAGGACAATGCTATTGAAGGGGGAGGGGAATGTAACACCCCATTTTTGACCCTGTTTTGCATTAATATACATGATACACATATTGTAAATAATCATGGTGCAAAGCTAAAGGAAAAGACCCCACCATGATTTGGTTATGCTATGTTTTGTATTGAAATGGTCACCGATGGTATATCGGGACATGTGGCATACATATTAAGTTGTGGTGCCATGTAACTATGCATTTTTAATTCAACAAACCAACCAGCTATGTTCGCGGCAACTAAATTGAGAAGGGGCATGATTTTCTAAGGGTAAGGAGGGGGGAAAGTTAAATATTGAGCTATGGGGGGGAAAGCCATGTGTCACCTCTCTCTTCACTCACCCTCCCTTGTCTCATCCAACCACCACCCTTCATTGTTTTGTTGTTAGTGGGGCATCTATTCACTGACAGCAAGACCACTACGCCAGGATGGCCATTCTCCCCACACACCTGCACTCTCCACTGTGCATCTTTTGGTCTACCTACTAACTAGATCGGGAGGCTGTTCACTCACCTTCATGTAAGAGATTTAAAAGAATGAACGTTCCATTGTTGCAGGGTTCACCATTCCTCACACACCTCCTTACTTATTGAAGGATCGCTAGTCTGTGAATTGTTTTTCCCTTGTTCACGCAGAGCGTTGGTTTCGTTCACGCATTGCCGACTGTGTTTTCCTGTGTAATGTGGATATTGATGTAGCTTGCCGTGGTTTTCCTCTATGGTTCATTGTCCTATTATATCCCATCGTTGAATTGTGGCCAGGATTTTCTGAATAGTCCTGTGGGCTGCGTTCCTTTCCTTCACAAACAGATTGAGAGTCGGTCTCTTTCCATTTTCTGGTCTGTATATCTTTCTTCAGAGATTGCAGTGAATATTTTGTGTTGTGGGCTCAGATTTTCTCCTGGGCTATCAATGGCCACGATTTCTAGACTATGTTTTCCCCTGTAAAAGTTTGAAGAGCTGTTCGGCTGCTTGCATGCAGCAGTTTTATCCTCGGACTACACTAGAGTGGTGATTGAGGACCAGAGGTGCTTGATAAACCTAGTGGGTTGAGAACCACACAGACAGAGCTATTGAGTTGGATTTCTTCTCCACAACCCCTAAAGAGCACTGGAGGGAAGATCAGGGTCTGAGGGATTGTGTTGCAGAGAAGGGACTAACTTCCTTGTGTTAGGTGTGTGTGGGTGTTCTAGAATCCAGGCTGGCTTTGGTGTTGGTGTCTGTAGCTCTTCAATGAGCTCACTAGCTTAGAATTATCATTTCCCACCTCTTGGATGGCCTGATAAACCAAACTTTGTTGGCTTGGCTAATCTGCTGTTCGCTTGATAAACCCAACTATGTTGGCTTGGCTTAACTGTGTACCCTTGTGGTGTTGATATCCATGGATATGTGTAAGTCTGTTTAAGTTACTTATTCCTTGGGGAATCATGCCCGGCTTGGGGGTGGTAGCATTGCTGAGAGATTAAGGAGCACATGGGCATATGGTTGGGTGGAACGTTGCAGGGACATAGCTGGTTGCGGAACAAGTTCTCTATAAAGATAAGTACTCTTGCCTAACTTGTGTCTACAATTATATATTTACCATTGATGAATGAGGATATACATGTTAAATGATGATCTATTTATGCATAAATGTTGATTGATATGTTTTGCTTCCATTGTGTATATGAGTGAATATGATTCATAAAATGTTTTATATTTTTAGTATCATGCTTCAGCACTATATGTATGTATCTTCATGTTCATGGGGCTAGATGCCCCGATGATTTGATGTATCGTAGCGTCCTCTTCACCGGTCGGAGGCTCGGGGATGTTACAATAGGAGGAATTATTGATTAATGCAGATACCTCATCTTTGGCTTAGCCAACTGATGCTATAGGGTTGCAGGTGTGGTGTTGTCAAATGCTCCAATCTCTTGACGAATTCTGCTAAGATCAAGTTCTTTTGGCTGCCGTTATCAACAAAAAAATGTAGAGGCATTCCCTTCACCCACATTTGAGACTAGAAGGGGCACTCCTCTGCCTATGACTCTTCAAAATCCTCTAGTTGAATCTGTACGTTATCAATAGTGGGAGTGGGGTTTGCATCAATGACCTACCTCCCATTGTATGTGGCTGTGGCATTGGGTTCAAAATCAGAATGAGGATCTGATTCTGAAGATTTGATCTCGACCACTAGTGACTACTTTAAGTGAAATTCATCAGTGTTGTGCCAAGGGGTTTTATGAAATTCATGCCACTTACCAGTGTCCTTCTTTTTCTTTCCAACCCCCTTCATTTCTTATCGCGCAGAGTGGTTGTCATTTCCTTTTACTGTGTTCTGCAGGCTAGGTTTTCCCTTTCCTTGCTTCTGCGGTGGATTCATAGGTCTATAGTTTCGCTTATTCTTTTGTTGAAATATATCCTCAATTTTGACAACATACCGATAGGCAAATCCAAGTGAAGAGATGTCGAGGCAGTCCATCTTAGTTTGGATGTACCAATGTAGACCACTACGCTATTTTAGAATTAGGTGCCTCTCGGAGTCCTTGATACCTAGCTTTGTGCACTAGGTATGAAAGTTGTTGGTGTACTTCGACACCATCTCGTCCCTTTCTTGACGCAGAATGGTCCATTTTATGTACTAGTCATCATAGTTTCCCACAGGGTAATACTGTTCCCTAATGACATGTATGAAAGAGGCCAAAGCTGGATTTGTTTCAAACATTCCGGACTCATCTGATGAGTTTTTCTCACAATCCTCCTTCCTTAGGAAGCAATGGTCTTCATTGTGTCGAATCCTATATCATATCTCGAACTATGCGTTGAGTTGATCTCCTGGTGCTACATTTGCTGAAGTGAAGAGCCCTCCTTTCTTTGACATCTCGAGAGGGCTGTAATTGTTGTATGGATGATTTGTTTCTGGATAAGAACCTTGAATCTTTTGCCTTACATCATAGAGGTACTCGAATAGATGAGGAAACAATGGCTTTATCTTCTTCTTGTGTTTGATGAGTAGAGACACCCTGTGCAGAGGGTGTGGAGATCTCTGTGATCTTATGTTCTCCTTCAGACGCAATTGTTAAGAGGAATAATTTTCTGATGTGGGAGCTTATCTACCTTCCTTGCGATACTTTGTTAGGTGCAACACTCTCTGGTATTCAATAGAGTTTTCCTCCAAAAGTAATAATGACGCTGCGAGGCCGTGACTCATATACAACATGATGCTTCCACATATATGGTTGTCCTAAAAGAACATCACACACTTCAAGTGGGGACACATCACACAACACCTCATCTTTGAAAGGCTTGATTCCATATGGTAGGAGGAATTTTTGAGTATTGTGGATACCTCGTCCTTGGCTTAGCCAAAAGATGCTATAGGGTTGCAGGTGTGGTGTTGTTGAAAGCTCCAATATATTCACGACTTCTGCTGAGATCATGTTCTTTCGGCTACCATTGTCAACAATAAAATGTAGAGGCATTCCCTTCACCCACATTTGTGAGTGGAAGAGGCACTCCTCTGCCTCTGACTCTTCAGGATCCTTTAGTTGAATCTGTGTGGTAGCAACAGAGGAAGTGGAGTCTGCATCAATGATCTGCCTCCCATTGTATGTGGCTATGGCATTGGGTTTGGAATTAGATTCAGGATCTGATTCTGAAAATTTTATCTCAGCCACTAATGACTGCTTTGAGCGACATTGATCAGTGTTGTGCCAAGGGATTTTATGAAACTCTCACTACTTACCAGTGTCCTTCTTTGTCTTTCCATTCCCCTTCTTTGCTTGTGGCAGGGACTAGTTTTCATTTCTTTTTGCTATGTTCTGTGGAACAGGTTTTTCCTTACCTTGCTTCTGCGGTGGATTCACAAGTATAGAGTCTCGCTTTTTCTTTTGTCAAAATTTCTCCTCAATTTTGACAGCATACTGATAGGCAGATCCAAGTGAAGAGATGTTGAGGAAGTCCATCTCAGTTTGGATGTACCAATGTAGACCACTGTGATATTTCAGAATTAGGTGCCTCTCAGAGTCCTTGATACACAACTTTGTGCGCAATGTATGAAAGTTGGTGTACTCCAACACCATCTGGTCCCTTTGTTGATGCAAAATAGTCCATTTTGTGTACTGGTCACCATAGTTTCCCACAGGGTAATACTCTTCCCTGATGACATGTATGAAAGAGGCCCAAGTGGGATTTGTTTCAAACATTCCAGACCTGTCTGATGAGTTTTTCTCACAATAAGTACCCCACCAATTTTGGACATGGGGGACTACCTTAAGGAGTGCAAAGATGATCTTTTCCCTGTCAAAAAAATTGTGGACAGAGAAATACACTTCTAGAACATTCAACCAGTTATCTAGGGCATCTGCATTGATTTTTCCTTCAAATAAAGGAATATCAAAGTTAACTTATACCTTTAAGGGAGTTGCATCCCCAAATTAGCTGCTCATTGAAGATGCACTTGCCGCTACCAACATTCGTAGAAGGATTTGGGTGAAACTATCCATCATCTCATTCCTATGTCGCTCGAGCGCTTCTTCAAGAAGCAATTTGATATGTTCTCCTGCTCCATCATCTCTCTTTTCTTCCACCATGGGAGGTCATTTGGGACGGCGAGAATGATAAAGTGAAACTAGTTTGAGACCAAACTCTCTATACCCAAACCTCGTCGGGGACATGCACCGAGAACCAATCAAAGAGCAGATTGCTCTGATACCACTAATCTATATTTATGTGTGACAAAAATGAAATAACAGATACCAAGTCCTAATAACATACATTTTTCAAATATAATAGAGATACAATAAACACATATTCTATTAAATTGTGAAAATAGAAAAGACTATAATACAATTGCTAGAATGGTGGTAGCTATCTCTGAGAAGAGATGTGGCTGCTACGCTCATCCATGCCAAGTTGAATGCAAAATGAGGCCAAAGGGGCCTATTTATAATAATAATGAGGGTGAGAATCCCAAATGTCCAAAATATAACCCTAGAAGATGAATCGTCATAAAGTTTGCGGCCCCAAGGTGGTAAGTTGAATAGTCAACTTTTCGGGGTCATAACTTTCGCATACGATCTCCAATTTGGTAGTTTGATAGATCATTGGAAAGGTCTAAGATTTACAACTTTGGATTAGTGAAATGCATGATTTTTTCATTATCTTATCCCCCGAATTGCCAAAAAAATTGTTTAGGGCCTGAAAACAGCCCTAGAAGTTTGGGACCCAAAAAACCGTAGAAAAATAACTAGGAAACTACCACAATGGACAATTGTTTTGAGCTAGTGGAATAGGTGGGTGGCCATTGATATCCATTTGGATCAATCCTCCTTCCTTAGGAAGCAATGGTCTGCATTGCATTGAATCCCGTATCATATCTCAAACTGTGTGTTGAGTTGATCTCCTGGTGCGACATTTGCTGAAGTGAAGGCGATTCCTTTCGTTGACATCCCGAGAGGGCTATAATTGTTGTATGGATGATTTGTTTCTAGATGAGCACCTTGAATGCATGGCCTTTCATCGTAGAGGTACTCATATAGATGAGAAAACAATGGCTCTGTCTTCTTCTTGTCTCTGATGAGCAGAGACACCCTATGCATGTTGATGTATATGTAACTTTGGAATGTATTCACTTGTATTTCTTATCTATTGTAACCCGATGTTTATTCTGGGATGTAATTAAGTCATGTCATACCTCAATGTTTATTCCAAGAAGTTTCTATAATGAGAAAGTCATGTCAAGTCATTGTGGGTAACCCTCGTATTGGTTAAGGGTTAAAGTCCCCATAGTTATGGGGCCCTTGGGTTATTAGACTATCCTAGTGAATTTGACCCTAGGTGAGTCATTGTATGTCGGGGCAATAGTCCCCACCATTGTGTTACCATCCTATTGGTCGGAGGAGGCAAAGTCCCCACAAGTGGTGGGGCACTAGTGTTATTAGACACTCCTAGAGATGTCAGCTCTAGTAAGTAATTGTTAAGTGAGGCCGACCTATTGGAGTGGGTTCCAATTGAATGGAAGAATATAAATAGAGAGCGAGAGCCTCTCTATTTATCATAATAATACACACACACTCACTCATTGTGGCACATGAGTGAGAGAGGAGAAGCTCTCTCAATGTGAGAAAGAGAGACTGCTGCTGTTGGGAGATCATCTTATTATTTTCTAGTTTTACCTTTTTGGTGCTGATTCTATCTCTAAGGAAGTTGTGGGGTTTTCTTCTTTATGGTTTTCCCGAGGAAAATTCTTTGTGTCTCTTGTCTCTTGTGTTGTGCTTGTGTTTTATTGCTGTGCATGTTATTCTTTCAGTTAAAGATCCTAAGATCATAATGATGGCTTGAATGATAAAAATATAACATGGTATCAGAGCTAACCTAAGAAGAAGAAATTATATAGCTACAGAAGCTATGGATTCTTACTTTTTGGGTCTCTCTCCACAATCCATCAGCAAAAGTATGCTAGGCTGACTCTCCATTGAAGGGTGCATCTTTCTGTCGAAGAAAAATTCCATTACGAGCATTTTTCAGTTTTCGGTGTGGAAATTAGGACTTCTTGCAGAAGAGAAATTTTTGAGTAATCATAGCATAGGATTTTTCTCCTCATCAAAATCTAATTTTAGAGACCTGGATCAAGAAATTTGGCTAGGTGAAACTCCGAGAAAGTCAAACCCTAGTTTGACCCCGAGTTAGAAAAACCCTAAATACTAAAACTGCTAAGTTTTGGTACATTCGCTATATCCTGCGATTGACGAAGTCTCAAGAGTGGAAAATTGCAAAGGCCGAAGATAAAATATTGATGTACACTGTATACAAAACTCAGCCTCATATTCGCTATATTCTGGGAGATATGATCCCTCCAATTTAGGGTTCCAGCCTCTTCTAGAATTCATCCCTAAATAGGACACCTGGGGAGAATTGCCATATCTTGGGATACAGATGTCCAAATGAAATTCCTGAAGCTGTTCCAGAAAGGGAACGGATTTTAATTTTGGTGGGTTATATATTAGACTCAGAAGATGAACTAGTGACATGTGGAATTCCATACAACTTCACTATTCTGAACAGTCCTGTAACAGGTCACCTTGGGAAAATGATCATAAATCCCAATTGGTGAAACCAATTCTGATGAAACCTATGGTGTTGGATCAGGGACATGCGAGGATACCTTAGTGAAAATTTTTAGACATAGAATATTAGTAAGTTTGGAGATATCATAGAAACAGTGACAGACATGTTTGCAGAAGAAATTGGGAAATTAGGGCTTCCTGTTCTGGGAGATTCCCTCCACTATTTTCAGAAAAGGAGTACATTGGACAGCTCCATTTGAAGAGATATATCTTTATATCCAATCAGATCTGGAATATTCCAAGTTTTGAAAATTAGGTTTTCTATAACAAACCCTAGATCAGCCAGCTCCGGAACCAAGACTGACACCTCAAATCGGTAAGATCTAATCCTTTGTTATTTTCATTTGAGGTTCTCATCTCAAAGTGATCTATCACATCAGCTTGATGATAACCTTGGTGAAGTTGACAACTTCCAAGTATTGAAGTATATGATCTCTCTAAAGAAAATGAATTGGACACCTACATGAGTAGAGAGGTTCCAGTTCCAGAGGGAGATGAGGTTAGAAGCCTTTCACAAGAAGAACTTGGTCAAGGCCAAGAAGATCATTGTTTATTCAATCACGGATCAACTTGTACCACAAGTGTCTTCCCTAAAGACACTGAAGATGTTTGATTCCTTGAACAAGCTATTTGAAGGGAAGAACATACATCAGAAGATGACCTTAAGAAACCAGTTGAAGAATGTGAAGATCCAGAATGCAGAGACCATGTAGTCATAAGGGTCTCTCAAATCAAAGAACAACTTGAAGCGGTAAAAGAAGAAGTGAAGAATGAAGAAGTGGTGATGGCCACCTTGAATGGCCTCTCAGGACCATGGGATTAATTCATTCAAGGAATGTGTTCCAAAAGGAAGTGATTACTTTCAGTAGACTCTAGGAAGAAGAAGAAGCTCAACTCATAAGAAGAGAAGATAAGATGGGAGCAATTGAAGATCAAGCTCTCACCATCCAAAGAAGATCCCTCAAGCAATGAGGAATATGAAGAACTCAACTCTTGAAGCACCTCTTATCCACCTTAGCATTTGGATAAGACACAATGCTATCATGTATGAAGAAGACGATGAAGTTGAAGGCTCAAGAAGAAGTCTACCCATGAAACAAATAAAGATAAGTATTCAATTGTCATTTCATGATATTGTTTTGTTATGCATTTGTTTATATTCAGTTGATGTATTATGCATGATAGGATGTTTGCATTAATGACAGTATACTACTAATATGCATGTAATGGGTGAGTAGCTCATGGTGCTATACAAACTCTCCATTGCTACTTATCTAGAATGAAACCTCTTTGCTGACATATTGGATTAGTGCACAATCTCAATGTTGTCCTGGTAGAGATGGAAGGCATCTAGAAAAGTTTCATGAGATATGGATGAATGTTGTATTGGCTAAATCAATTGCATGATCATATATTTATGCATAATAATTTGCCAGTATGAATATTCCTTATGAAATGTTTCTAACCATACAAATGCATTTGACTTGTAGGAAAGATCACATACATAATCGCCTACAAGCAAAGAAGAATGAAGACTTGTTTCGAAGAACAAGTGACGATAGTTCAAAGATGAAAATAATATGACCAATACAAAGACATCATTGATGCATAATATTCCAAGATGAAAGGGAAGACCAGTTCAATAAGAATGATGTCTAGGATGAAGTATCGATACATGAAGAGAAGTTCATAGTTCCATCATGCAGTGGATGGAAACATCATGGGATACAAGGCAAGATTTGTAGCATGAGGCATAGAATACGAAGAGACATTTGCAGCCACTAGAGATACACATGACAAGAATAATCATGTGTGCAAATGAAAGAAGGCCTTGTACGAGATCAAAAGACACCCATGAGATAACAGATAGATGAGAAGCTCGATGAAGATATTAACCTTTGCTACAAGGTTGACAAGCTCATAGATGGTGCAAGTAGAACTTTTGAAAAGGTTCAAGATAGAGGATCTTGGTATCCAGTGATTCTAGAAGGATACATAGAAGATTAGTAGCATAGGAAGCTACTTTTCACTCTAGTACAGAATGTTTCAGTGCATAGAGTATGAAATACAGAGGGAGTATGATGCTTCAGAGGGAGTGACTGCAGAAGATCTTGAGGTTCATCATGGTACGACAGGATGGATAGATTACTGATGACTCTAGGCTTTACTGAGAGTAAAGTGGATTCCAACCTTTGCTTCAGGGTTGAAGATGGAAGACCAGTGATGCTCCTGTTATGTGTCGATGCACTACATTATAGGTATTGAGGTGTGGCAGAGTGCAGATGGAATCTTCCTTGGACAAGGGAAGTATGTAGTAAAGATCCTGAAGAGGTTTGGGATGATGGACTGCAAGACTATGGCCACACCTATGGCATCGAACCTGAAGCTATTGAGCGATGATTCATCAGATTTGGTTGATGCTACGATGTATCGTTAGATGATTAGATCATTGATGTACTTGACGCACACCAGACCAGACATTTGATTTGCTGTGAACACCTTGAGCCAGTTCTTAACAGATCCGAGAAATGTTCACTTGATTGCTGCAAAGCATATTCTGAGGTACCTGAGGAGTACAGTTGATTATGGGCTCAAGTACGATGCGAATCAAAGGATTAACCTGGAGGGTTATGTTGATTCATATTGGGAAGGAATTGCCATCGATAGGAAGAGCACTTCAGGGTGTTGCTTCAGTATGGGATCAGGTGTGATCTCTTAGTTTAGTAGGAAGAAATCCTGTGTGGCACTGAGTACAACTGAAGCAGAGTATGTCATAGTTTGTTCAGCTAGTTGTGAGGCAGTATGGCTACGGAAGCTACCGTTTGATTTATTTGATCTCCAGATGGATGCTACTTGTATACATTATGACAACCAGAGTTGCGTGAAGTTGTCATAGAATCCAGTGTTTCATGACAAGTCGAAGCACATCGAGATCAAGTATCACTATATCAGGGATATGGTATAGAGAGGAGCAGTGAAGCTCCAGTATGTTGCGACGAAGGAACAAATAGTTGATGTGTCGACAAAACCATTGGCCAGAGTGAAGTTCAAGTACTTCGGGGAGAAGCTTGGTGTTCTCCATATCGAGGTTTCCTCCAAGGCAAAGTGATGAGTCCCAAAGCCATTTTGACGAGCAGGTCAGATGTAAGGGCTGAGCCATTCTCTCATGGTGAGAGGATTTGGTTCCTTCCATGTCAGATATGAGTGTTGAGATCCAAATCCATTTTGACAAGTAGGTCAGATGTAAGGGCTAAGCCATTCTGTCATGGTGAGAGGATTCAGTTCCTTCCATGTCAGATATGAGTGCTGAGATTCATAGCCATTCTGACAAGTAGGTCAGATGTAAGGGCTGATCCATTCTGTCATGGTGAGAGGATTCAGTTCCTTCCATGTCAGATATGAGTGATGGCCATTCTGTCGAGTAGGATAGATGTAAGGGCAACTGCCACTCTCTGGGAGAGTGGAGGCACCTGGTCCATTACTAGGTAGCTCATTTTGGGACTGGGGGGATTTCTGACGAGGGTGGAGGATTTGGTT
The DNA here is from genome assembly GCA_001517045.1 of Pseudotsuga menziesii. NCBI lineage: Eukaryota > Viridiplantae > Streptophyta > Pinopsida > Pinales > Pinaceae > Pseudotsuga > Pseudotsuga menziesii. Next base: position 818,591 of record LPNX010479276.1, on the reverse strand, counting down.
CCTTCTAGGTCAGATGTGAGTGGAGGCCATTTTGGCGAGGGTGTAACATTTGGTTCCTACCAGGTCAGATATAAGGGCAATAGCCATTCTCCGGGAGAATGGAGGCACATGGTCGATTACTAAGTAGCTCAGTCTAGGACTGGGGGAATTTCTAGCGAGGGTGGAGGATTTAGTTCCTTCCAGGTCAGATGTGAGTGCAAGCCTTTCTGGAAAGGGTGGAGGACTTGTTTCCTTCCAGGTCAGATATAAGTGTTGAATCCTTTTCACAAATGATAGTGATGTCCTGTCATGCTGGTGAATGTGAGTGCTGGGCCTTTCTGATGTGATTATAGGTTTCTACATGATCAGATGTGAGTGTTGGGCGTGCCTTTCTGATGAGTAGGTTAGATATAAGTGCTGGGTGAAGACCTACATGATGGATAGGCTTACAACCAACATGAAAGAAGGATGGCTCTGTAGAACTTCCTATGATGAGAAGAATCATGTGATAGCACACATGATGATGACCAAAGAAGATCCAGATCGAGCTATGATCCAGATCCAATTATGATGACTTCGAGAGATCCAGATCGAGTGATGATCTAGATCCAGCAGTGACGATCCAGATCTAGCAGTGATGATCCAGATCCAGCAGTGATGATCCAGATCTAGCAGTGATGATCCAGATCCAATGATGATGTCTAGTGATGATCCATATCGAGTGATGATCTAGATCCAGTGATGATATTCAGTGATGATCCATATCAAGAGATGATCCAGATCCAGTGATGATGATCCAGATCGAGTGATGATATAGATCTAGTGATGATGATCCAGATCGAGTGATGATCTAGATCTAGATGAAGATGACTTGAAGATGGAGATGACGAGAAATTGACGATGATTCAGATGATATAAAGAAGAAGACTTGTGCTAATAAATTGTATCGAGAGAATACCTTCCTAGTTAAGAGGGAGTGTTGATGTAATTGTAACTTTGGAATGTATTCACTTGTATTTCTTATCTATTGTAACCCGATGTTTATTCCGAGATGTAATTGATTCATGTCATACCCCGATGTTTATTTTTGAAATTTTCTATAATGAGAAAGTCATGTCAAGTCATTGCGGGTAACCCTCCTATTGGTCAAGGGTTAAAGTCCCCACAATTATGGGGCCCTTAGGTTATTAGACTATCCTAGTGAATTCAACCCTAGGTGAGTCATTATACATCGGGCCAATAGTCCCCACCATTGTGTTACCCTCCTATTGGTTGGAGGAGGCAAAGTCCCCACAAGTGGTGGGGCACTAGGGTTATTAGACACTGCTAGAGATGTCGGCTCTAGTAAGTAATTGTTAAGTGAGGCTGACATGTTGGAGTGGGTTCCAAGTAAACGAAAGAATATAAATAGAGAGTGAGAGCCTCTCTATTTATCATACTCATACAAGCACACTCACTCATTTGGGCGCATGAGTGAGAGAGGAGAAGCTCTCTCAATGTGAGAGAGAGAGACTGCTACTGTTGGGAGATCATCTTACTGTTTTCCAGTTTTACCTTTTTGGTGCTGATTCTATCCTTGAGGAAGTTGTGGGGTTTTCTCCTTTATGGTTTCCCTGAGGAAAATTATTTGTGTCTCTTGTCTCTTGTGTTGTGCTTGTGTTTTATTGCTGTGCATGTTATTCTCTCAGTTAAAGATCCTAAGATCATAATGCTAGCTTGAATGATAAAAATATAATAGTGCAAAGGGTGTGGAGGTCTCTGTGATCTTATGTTCTACTTCAGAAGTAATTGTTAAGAGGAATAATTTTCTAGTGTGGGAGCTTATCTTCCTTCCTTGTGAGACTTTGTTAGGTGCAACGATCTCTCGTATTCGATAGAGTTTTCCTCCCAAAGTAACAATGATGCTGCGAGGCCGTGACTCATATACAGCATGACACTTCCACATATATGGTTGTCCTAAAAGAACGTCACACACTTTAAGTGGGGACACGTCACACAGTACCTCATCTTTGAAAGGCTTGATTCCATATGGTAGGAGGCAATGTTGAGTAATGCAGATGCCTCATCCTTGGCTTAGCCAACCGATTCCATAAGGTTGCGGGTGTGGTGATATCGAAAGCTCCAATCTCTTGACAACTTCTGTTGAGATCAGGTTCTTTTGGCTGCCGTTGTCAACAACAAAATGTAAAGGAATTCCCTTCACCCACATCTGTGAGTGGAAGAGGCACTCCTCTGCCTCTGACTCTTCAGGATCCTCTAGTTGAATCTGTGCGATAGCAACAGTGGTAGTGGGGTCTGCATCAATGATCTTCCTCCCATTGTATGTGGTTGTGAAATTGGGTGCAGAATCAAAACCAGTATCTGATTCTGAAGATTTGATCTCAGCCACTAATGAGTGTTTTGAGTGACATTCATCAGTGTTGTTCCAAGGGATTTTATGAAATTTGCACCACTTACCGGTGTCCTTCTTTGTCTTTCCATCCCCCTTCTTTGCTTGTGGTAGGGACTGGTTGTTGTTTATTTTTGCTATGTTCTACGGGCTAGGTTTTCCCTTGCCTTATTTCTGCAGTGGATTCACAGGTCCAGAGTATCGCTTGTTCTTTTGTCGAAATTTCTCCTCAATTTTGACACCGTACCGATAGGAAGATCTAAGTGAAGAGATGTCGAGGAAGTCCATATCAGTTTGGATGTATCGATGTAGACCACTTCGATATTTCAGAACTAGGTGCTGCTCAGAATCCTTAATACCCAGCTTTATGTGCAAGGTATGAAAGTTGTTGGTGCACTTTGACACCAGCTCATCCCTTTCTTGACATAAGAATGGTCCATTTTGTGTACTGGTCATCATAATTTTCCATTGGGTAATACTGTTCCTTAATGACATCTATGAAAGAGGCCCAAGTGGGATTTGTTTCAAACATTCCAGACTCGTCTAATTATTTTTTCTCACAATAAGTACCCCACCAATTTCGGACAAGGGGGACTGCCTTAAGGAGCGCAAAGGTGATAAGTTCCCTGTCGAAAAAATTGTGGACAGAGAAATACCCTTCTAGAACATTCAACCAGTTATCTATGGCATCTGCATCAATTTTTCCTTCAAATAAAGGAATATCAAAGTTAACTTGTACCTTAAAGGGAGTTGCATCCCCAAACTGGCTGCTCGTTGAAGATGCACTTGCCGCTGCTGGCATTCGTAGAAGGATTTGTGCGAAACTATCAATCATCTCATTCCTCTATCACTCGAGGGCTTCCTCGAGAAGTGATTTGATAGGATCTCCTGCTCCCTCATCTCTCTTTTCTTCCACCATGGGAGGTCGTTTGGGATGGTGAGAATGATAAAGTGAAACTAGTTCAAGACCAAACTCTCTATACTCGGACCTCGTCGGGGACATGGGCCGAGAACCAATCAAAGAGAAGATTGCTCTGATACCATTGATCTAGATTTATGTATGAACAAAATGAAAGAATATATATAGAGTCGTAATAACATACATTTTTCAAAGACAACAGAGATACAGGAAACACATATTCTATTAAATTACGAAAATAGAACAGCCTGTAATACAATTGCTAGAATGGAGGCATCTATCTCTGAGAAGAGATGTGGCTGCTATGCTCATCCGTGCCAAGCTGAATACAAAATGAGGCCAAAGGGGCCTATTAATAATAATAATGAGGGTGAGAACCCCAAAATTTCAAAACGTAACCCTAGAAGATGAACCGTCATAAATTTTGCGGCCCCAAGGTGGTAAAGTTGAACAGTAAACTTTTCAGGGTCATAACTTTTGCATACGATCTCTGATTTGGGAGTTCAATATCTCATTGGAAAGGTCTATCTAAGATTTACAACTTTTGATTTAGTAAATTAGTGCCAATGGCATGAAATTGGCCCCCGAATCACCAAAAAATGTCATTTAGGGCCTCAAAACGGCCCCAAAAGTTTGGTACCTAAAAAACCATAGAAAAATAACTAGAAAACTGCCACAATGGATAATTGTTTTGAGCTAGCGGAATAGGTGGGTGGCCACTGATACCCATCTGGATCAATTATCCCTCCTTAGGAAGCAATGGTCTCCATTGCGTTGAATCCTGTATCATATCTCGAACTGTGTGTTGAGTTGATCTCCTGGTGCGAGATTTGCTGAATTGAAGAGGCTTCCTTTCTTTGGCATCCTAAGAGGGCTGTATTTGTTGTATGGATGATTTGTTTCTTGATGATCACCTTGAATGCATTGCCTTGCATCGTAGAGGTACTTGGATAGATGAGGAAACAATGGCTCTATTTTCTTCTTGTGTCTGATGAGCATAGACACCCTATGCAGAGGTTTTGGAGGTCTTTGTGATCTTATGTTCTCCTTCAGATGCAATTGTTAAGAGGAATAATTTTTTGATGTGGGAGCTTATCTTCCTACCTTATGAGACTTTGTTAGGTGCAACGGTCTCTGGTATTCGATAGAGTTTTCCTCTCAAAGTAACAATGACACTACGAGGCCATGACTCATAAACATCATGACGCTTCCACATATATGGTTGTCCTAAAATAACATGAGACATTTCAAGTGGGGCCACATCACACAGTGCCTCATCTTTGAAAGGCTTGATTCCATATGGTAGGAGGAATTGTTGTGTAATGTGGATACCTCTTCCTTGGCTTAGCCAACTGATGCTATAGGGTTGTGGGTGTGGTGTTTTCGAAAGCTCCAATCTCTTGACGACTTCTGTTGAGATCAGTCTTTTTTGGCTGCCATTGTCAACAATGAAATGTAGAGGCATTCCCTTCACCCACATTTGTGAGTGGAAGAGGCGCTCCTATGCCTTTGACTCTTCAGGATCCTCTAGTTGAATCTGTGCGGTAGCAACAGTGGTAGTGGGGTTTGCATCAATGATCTGCCTCCCATTGTATGTGGTTATGGCATGGGCTCAGGCTATGGCATGGGCTCAGAATCAGAATGAAGATCTGATTCTAAATATTTGATCTCGACCACTAATGACTAATTTGAGTGACATTCATCACTATTGTGCCAAGGGCTTTCATGAAATTCACACCACTTGCCGGTGTCCTTATTTGTCTTTCCATCCCCCTTCTTTGCTTATGGCGGGGACTGATTGTCGTTTCTTTTTATTGTGTTCTATGGGCCAGGTTTTCCTTTGCCTTGCTTCTGTGGTGGATTTGCAGGTCTAGAGTATAGCTTGTTCTTCTGTTGAAATTTCTCCTTGATTTTGACAGCATACTGATAGGTATAGCCAAGTGAATAGATGTTGAGGAAGTCCATCTCAGTTTATATGTACCGATGTAGACCACTGTGATATTTCAGAATTAGGTGCCGCTCAGAGTCCTTGATACCCAACTTTGTGTGCAAGGTATGAAAGTTGTTGGTGTACTCCGACACCATCTCGTCCCTTTCTTGACGTAGAATGGTCCATTTTGTGTACTGGTCATCATGGTTTCCCACAAGGTAATACTGTTCCCTGACGACATGTATGAAAGAGGCCCAAGTGGGATTTGTTTCAAACATTCCAAACTCGTCTGATGAGTTTTTCTCATAATAAGTACCCCACCAATTTTGGACATGGGGGACAGCCTTAAGGAGCGCAAAGGTGATCTTTTCCCTGTCGAAAAAATTGTGGATAGAGAAATACCCTTCTAGAACATTCAACCAATTATTTAGGGCATCTGCATCGATTTTTCCTTCAAATAAAGGAATATCAAAGTTAACTTGTACCTTGAAGGGAGTTGCATCCCTGAACTGGCTGCTTGTTGAAGATGCACTTGCCGCTGCCGACATTCGTAGAAGGATTTGGACGAAACTATCCATCATCTCATTCCTCTGTCGCTCGAGGGCTTCCTCAAGAAGAAATTTGATAGGATCTCCTACTTCGTCATTTCTCTTTTCTTTCACCATGGGAGGTCATTTTAAATGCCGAGAATGATAAAGTGAAACTAGTTCAAGACCAAACTCTCTATACTCAGACCTCATCGGGGACATGCGCCGAGAAACAATCAAAGAGCAGATTTCCCTGATACCACAGATGCAGATCTATGTGTGAAAAAAATGAAAGAACATATATAGAGTCTTAATAACATACATTTTGCAAATATAACAGAGATACAATAAACACATATTCTATTACATTGCGAAAATTGAACAGACTTTAATACAATTGCTAGAATGGTGGCAGCTATCCCTGAGAAGAGATGTTGCTGCTACACTCATCCATGCCAAGATGAATACCAAATGAGTCCAAAGGGGCCTATTTATAATAATAATGAGGGTGAGAACCCCCAAATTCCAAAATGTAACCCTAGAAGATGAACCGTCATAAAGTTTGTGGCCCCAAGGTGGTAAGTTGAACAATCAACTTTTCGAGGTCATAACTTTTGCATACAATCTCCGATTTGGGAGTTCGATAGCTTGTTGGAAAGGTTTATCTATGATTTAAAACTTTTGATCAAAAAAATTTATGCTAATGCCAACTATTTGGCCCCAAAATCACCAAAAAATGTCATTTAGGGCCTCAAAACGGCTTCAGAAGTTTTGGGACCCAAAAAACTGTAGAAAAATAACTAGAAAACTGCTACAATGGACAATTGTTTTGAGCCAGTGGAATAGGTGGGTGGCCACCGATATCCATTTGGATCAATCCCTGTTCCTTAGGAAGCAATGGTATCCATTGCATCGAATCCCATATCATATCTCGAACTGTGTGTTGAGTTGATCTCCTGGTGCGACATTTGCTGAAGTGAAGAGGCTTCCTTTATTTGACATCCTGAGAGGGATGTAATTGTTGTATGGATGATTTGTTTCTAGATGAGCAACTTGAATGCATGGCCTTGCATCATAGATGTACCTGAATAGATGAGGAAACGATGGCTCTATCTTCTTCTTGTGTGTGATGAGCAGAGACACCCTATACAGAGGCTGTGTAGGTCTTTGTGATCTTATGTTCTCCTTCAGATGCAATTGTTAAGAGGAATAATTTTCTGATGTGGGAGCTTATATTCCTACCTTGCGAGAGTTTGTTAGTTGCAATGGTCTCTGGTATTCGATATAGTTTTCCTCTCAAAGTAACAATGATTTTGTGAGGTCGTGACTCATATACAACATGACGCTTCCACATATATGGTTGTCCTAAAAGAACATCACACAACACCTCATCTTTGAAAGGCTTGATGCCATATGGTAGAAGGAATTGTTGAGTATTGTGGATACCTCATCCTTGTCTTAGCCAACCGATGCTATAGGGTTGCGGGTGTGGTGTTGTCGAAAGCTCCAATCGCTTGACGACTTCTACTGAGATCAGGTTCTTTTGGCCACCGTTGTCAACAACAAAATGTATAGGCATTCCATTCACCCATATCTACGAGTGGAAGAGGCATTCTTATGCCTCTGACTCTTCAGTATCCTCTAGTTGAATCTGTGTGGTAGAAACAGTGGCAGTGGGGTTTGCATCGATGATCTGCCTCCCATTGTATGTGGTTGTGGCATTGGGTTCAAAATCAAAATCAGGATCTGTTTCTGAAGATTTGATCTCATCCACTAATGAATTCTTTGAGCGACATTCATTAGTGTTGTGCCAAGGAATTTTATAAATTCACACCACTTACCGGTGTCCTTCTTTGTATTTCCATCCCCCTTGTTTGCTTATGGCAGGGACTGGTTGTCGTTTCCTTTTGTTGTGTTCTGCGGGTCAGGTTTTCCCTTGCCTTTCTTCTATGGTGGATTCGTAGGTCCAGAGTCTCGCTTGTTCTTTTGTTGAAGTTTCTCCTTGATTTTGATAGCATACCGATAGGCAGATCTAAGTGAAGAGATGTCGAGGAAGTCCGTCTCAGTTTGGATGTATTGATGTAGACTGTTACGATATTTAAGAATTAGGTGCCGCTCAGAGTCTTTGATACCCAGCTTTGTGCACAAGGTATGAAATTTTTTGGTGTACTCTGACACCATCTCATCCCTTTCTTGACACAGAATGGTCCATTTTGTGTATTGGTCATCATAGTTTCCCATAAGGTAATATTGTTCCCTGACGAAATCTATGAAAAAGGCCCAAGTGGGATTTGTTTCAAACATTCTAGACTTGTCTAATGAGTTTTTCTCACAATAAGTACCCCACCAATTTTGGACATGGGGGACTGCCTTAAGGAGTGCAAAGGTGATCTTTTCCCTATCGAAAAAATTGTGGACAAATAAATACTCGTCTAGAACATTTAATCAGTTGTCTAGGGCATCTGCATCAATTTTGCCTTCAAATAAAGGAATATCAAAGTTAACTTGTACCTTGAAGGGAGTTTCATGCCCGAACTGGCTAGTCGTTGAAGATGGACTTGCCGCTGTCGGCATTCATAGAAGGATTTGGGAAAAACTATCCATCATCTCATTCCTTTGTTGCTCGAGGGCTTCCTTGAGAAGCAATTTGATAGGATCTACTGTTTCATCGTATATCTTTTCTTTCACCATGGGAGGTCGTTTGGGGTGGCGATAATGATAAAGTTAAACTATTTCGAGACCAAACTCTCTATATTAGGACCTCGTCGAGGACATGCGCCGAGAACCAATAAAAGAGAAGATTGCTCTGATACCATTGATTTGGATTTATTTGTGAACAAAATGAAGGAACAGATACAGAGTCATAATAGCATACATTTTGCAAAGATAACAGAGATACAATAAACACATATTCTATTAAATTGCGAAAATAGAACAGACTGTAATACAACTGCTAGAATGGTGGTAGCTATCTCTGAGAAGAGATGTGGCTGCTATGCTCATCTGTGCCAAGATGAATAAAAAATGAGGCAAAAGGGGCCTATTTATAATAATAATGAGGGTGAGAACCCCAAAATTCCAAAACCTAACCCTAGAATATGAACCGTCATAAAGTTTGCGGCCCCAAGGTGGTAAGTTGAACAATCAACTTTCCAGGGTCATAACGTTTGCATACGATCTTCGATTTGGGAGTTCTATAGCTCATTGGAAAGGTCTATCTAAGGTTTACAAATTTTAATCAACCAAATACATGCCAATGGAAACCATTTGTCCCCCGAATCATTAAAAAACGTTGTTTAGGGCCTCAAAATGGCCTCGAAAGTTCAGGACCCAAAAAACCATAGAAAAATAACTAGGAAACTACCACAATGGACAATTGTTTTGAGCCATTGGAATAGGTGGGTGTCCACTGATATCCATCTGGATCAATCTACTACTAATATTCTATGTATCCATCTAGGGTCACTAGATACCAAGATCCTCTATCTTGAAAGCATTATTCTTGCACCCATCTGTGAGCTTGTCATCCTCTATAGGCTTTCATGTTCAACCTTGTAGCAAAGGTTAAGATATTCATCACTATAGGTGATCTTCAAGCTACTCATGTATGTGTTATCCCATGGGTGTCTTCTGAGCTCATACAAGGCCTTCATTAATTTGCACACATGAGTCTGCCTATCATGTGTCTTCAATTCTAGTGGCTGCAAATGTCTCTTTGTAGTCTATTCCTTCTTTTTGTGAGAAGCTTGGTGCTATGAACCTTTCCTTATATCCCTTGATGTTTCCATCTACTACATGATGGATCTCATATGGAAGATAATGCAGACTTCCATTTGGGTCTTGATACCACATCCTAGACATCATTCCTCTTAAACTAGTATTCTCCTTCCGTTTTTTCTTGGATACTTCTTCATAGCTGGAAGGTTCTGCATCAATGATGTCGCTCAATAGTGTCACATAACTACATTCATCATATTATTCTTCATCTTGTATTATTTCTCGAACTGTCTTCACTTGTTCTTTGGAACAAGTCTCCTCCTTCTTTTCTTGTAGGCGATTGTACGCGATCTTTCCTACAAGTCAAACGCATTAGTTGTATGGTTAGAAAAATTTCATAAGGCATATTCATAATGGAAAATTCTTATGCATAAATATATAATCATTCAACTATTTTAGCCAATACAACATTCATCCATATCTCACAGAAATTTTCTAGATGACTTCCATCTCGACCATGACATCATTGAGATTGTGCACTAATCCAATATGTTAGAAAAGAGTTTTCATTCTAGATAAGTAGCAATGGAGAGTTGAATAGAACCATGAGCTACTTACCCATCAAATGCATATTAGTAGTATACTGTCATTAATGAAAACATTCTATCATGCATAATACATCAACTGAACATAAACAAATGCATAACAAAACAATATCATAAAATGACAATTGAATACTTATCTTTATTTTTTTTTCATGGGTAGACTCCTTCTTTTAGCTTCATCATCTTCTTTATTCATAACAACATAATTTCTTATCCAAATTCTCAAGATGGATAAGAGGTTCTTAAAGAATTGAGTTCTTTGTATTCCTCATCACTTGAGGGATCTTCTTTGAATCATGAGTGCTTGATATTCAGTTGCTCCCATCTTCTCTTCTCTTATTATGGGTTGAGCTTCATCTTGTGTGTGCTCTTCCCAGAGTCCGCTGAAATTAATCACTTCCTTTTGGCACACATTCCTCGAATGAATGAATCCCATGATCCTGGGAGGCAATTCAAGGTGGTTATCACAACTTCTGCATTCTCCACTTCTTCTTCTACTTCTTCAAGTTGTTCTTTGATTTGAGAGACCCTTTTAAAGTATGATTGTATGGTCTCTACATTCCGGATCTTCACATTCTTCAACTGGTTTCTCAAATTCATATTTTGATTTATGTTATTCCCTTCAAATAGCTTGGTCAAGGAATCAAACATCTCTTTAGGTGTCTTTAGGGAAGATGTTGGAAATATGGAAATACTAATTGGCATTGATGGCATTAACAACACTAAAAAAACCAGGCATTAAAATGACATACTCAAACAAAACTATAAAATTATTAAAGTGGCATTAAATAGATCATATTAAGTATTAAATTTCCTTTAAAGTTAAACCAAATATTAAAGTGAAAAGCACATATGGAAACCAAACCTACTGAAGCTAACTGGTTATTTGCCGAACGATATGAGAGACAACGTGAAGGATATTTATGACCTGCATTCAAGGAAATATTTTTGTGAACCGTATGGTACTATAGATCATTTATACTCTCAACTAAATATGATGGCTGTGGCCAAGTTGAATTCAGTTCGTCTGCCTTTAGGCTTTGACAAGCCCTCCGAATACAAAAAGAACAAAAGAAATACAATATAAAATAATATCTCATTTTGGAACTTTGATGAAAATACAATATAAAGTAATATCTCATTTCAGAACTTTGATGAAAGCATGTGAAAATCAAGAGAATTTCAAAGTTAAAGTTAAGATTCCAACATTCTTTTCATTAAAAATTAAGAAAATTGTAATGGCAACAAGTAGTCGCCTTAGAGTGGTTAATTTCATGATATATGCATCGGCTCATTTGCATTTTTACATGGATAGTCTTCATTTAGTAGTTCGCAGTCTGTATTGGATACTTTCACTGAAACAATATGCTGCGGAAGATATCAAAATTTTAGGGTTAGGCTGTTTGTTTGATGCTGCAAAGAATTTAGAAAACATAAATCATATTCCTTGGTTAGACGAGATGGCAGAATACCTGAAGGGCAAGACTAAAGTCACGGAAGATGAGATTATAAAATAAAAAACACAAGTTTTGAAGGCTCTAAAATTTGAAATCATGGTGCCTACAACGATTACATTTATCAAATCTATAATCAAACGCGTTGATCCGATAGATGGGATTCAATTCGAAAAAATTCAATGTCTTATGGAATTTCTGGCGGAATTGGCATTAATGGAATATAAATTTCTTCGCTACAATCCTTCATTGATTGCCACGTCCATAATCTACTATGCCCTGCTAATCCTTAATCCAAATGAAAAATCCAAACCATGTTGGTCATCCTGAATTACTATTTGCAATGTGAGAGCAATATCCTAGGTAACCTTATTCGCCACCAATAGTTTAGAGGACTGGATCAGAACTCAAGTCAACATCCTCTAGTTCAATGCCACTTGGTTTATTGAGTTGAAAGCATACCGCTATTCATATGTAGGATTATCGGTACCTGTTAAATCAACTCTCCGTGTATCTTCATCTACTCTAGCAAGTCAATATGATCCTGTGTATGACAATATTGAGCCGGGTTTCGGATCTAAGTTATTTGGTTCTGATGGCAGGGAACATGGTCGTGTTACGGGTGCTATGACAGTGTCGGATACTGATCCTCAATTGCAGGATGTTGGTCCTGAATATGATGGTGGTAGAATAAAAACTGGTTTGCTTCGTCAGCCTGATCATAAAAGGGTTTTATGCCTAGAGGAGTCAAATGCTAAAAGAGCACTAATATAAAAATCCAAAGCTCTTATAGTGCTCATGTTTTAAGAAAAAGGGCATAAAAACCATGAATAAAATGATAATTCATAATGGATAAAAGAATAACAAATGGAGAATATACTAAATATAATTATGACTAAGTCATTAGTTTAACCTTATTTTCTTATTATATGAAAAGATACATCATTTCATGAAGATTTGTGAACATGAGAAGACACATTGATTCATGAAGAGGTATGAAGAAAAAGTATAAATACGAATACATGAAGAGATCAAGAGGGTATCTCGGTGGATTAAAAATATAATATTTTGGTGGATATTCTATCATTGATATGGACCTTGTGTTCATGCAAATAGATTGGTATCTATTGATAGGTTGGAGCTTGTCAGAGGATTGAATTCCTCATTACATGCTAGGCCATGTATGCAAATTGGGTTTTGTAGGAAAGTTGGATCTTTCCATCTACCTAGGTCTAGATAGTTCATGCTATGTAATGTTAAATTTTATTTAATAAAAATACATTTGACGTATTCATATGTGTTTGTTATTTCTCATATATATATAATTGGTAAAATTTATGACTCATTAAATGTCATTTGTGTTTTGGTGAGAAATTTTTAATAGACACTGATTCACCCCCCCCTCTCAGTGTCCGAGACCTGTTTAACAAAAGACACTTGTGGTATAAGGTGATCCTTGATTGAATCAGTAATGATATTCTTGGACTTAACCAAGTTCTTCTAGTGTAATTCTTTTAGCCTCATCTCCCTCTTGAACTGGAACCTCTCCACTTATGTAGGTGTCCAATTCAATTTCTTCAAGAACCAGTGAAATCCTATACTTCCATACTTGGAAGTTGTCAGCTTCACCAATCTTGTCATCAAGTTGGTGTGATTATTCATATTGAAATGACAACCTCAACTATAAATAGCAAAAGATTAGATCTTATCGATTTGAGGTGTCAGTCCTAGTTCTGGATATGGATGATCTAGGGTTTGTCAGAGAAACCCTAATTTTCAAAACTTGGAATCTTTCAGATCTGATTGGATAGAAATATGGGCCTCTTCAAGATGATCTATCCAATGTGCTTCTTTTCTGAAAACAATGGAGGGAATATCTTGGAACAGGAAGCCCTAGTTTTCCAATTTCCTCTGCAGAAATTCTTGATATTGTTTTTGCGCTATCTTAAAAATTTATGGTCCTCTGTGTCTAAAACTTCACACTAAGGTATCTTCTCCTATGCTATTTTCAACACCATAGTTTTGAGTAGAATTGGTTTCACCAATTGGTACTTATGAGAGTTTTCCCAGGGTGACTTATTTCAGGACTCTTCATCACAACAAACTTGTATGGACTTTCATGTGTCCCTGTTTCATTATTAGGGTCTAAAAATTTCACCATAGAAAGTACAGTCCATTCCCTATCTGGAAAATCTTGCGAAATTTCATTGGGACCTTCGTAGCCCGAGATATAGCAATTCTCCCTAGGTGTATTGTTTAGTGATGAATCCTAGAAGAGGCTGGAACCCTGATTTGGAGGAATCATATCTCCCAGAATATAGCGAATCTGAAGTTGAAATTTTTACACAGGGTAAATCAGGATTTTATCTTCAGCTTTTGAAAATGTAGGCCCATGAGACTTCTTTAATCCTGAGATATAGTGAATGTACCAAAACTACCCGTTTTAGTATTTTAGGGTTTTTCAGGCCTGGGGTCAAACTAGGGTTTGACTTTCCCGAAGTTTTACTCAACCAAAAACTTTGAACTTGGTATCTAAAGTTAGATTTTGATGAGGAGAGAAATCCTATGCTGGGCTTACTCAAAAACTCCTCTTTTATAAAAATCCCTAATTTCCCGCAGCAAAAACTGAAAATGTCCGAAATCAAATTTTGCTTCGACAAAAAGATGTGCCCTTCAATGGAGATTTATCCTAACCTCCTTTTGTTGATGGATTCTGGAGAGAGACCAAAAAAGTAAGAATAACTAGCTTTTGCAACTGCACAATGTCTTCTTCTCAGGTTAGCTCTGATGCCATGTTATATTTTTATCATTTAAGCAATATTATCTTAGGATATTTTATGAGAGAATAACATGCACAAAAATCAATCACAAGATACAATAGACACAAAGAGTTATCCTCAGGGAAACCATAAAGGAAAAACCCCACAAATTACTCAGAGATAGAATGAGCACCAATGGTAGCAGTAAAACCCAAAGATAGAAAATATGATCTCCAACAGTTTTTCTCTCTCTCACTTGTGTGAGCACTTCCTCTCTCACTCATGTGTCCCATTTGAGTGAGTGTGTGTCTCAAATAGAGAGGCTCACTCTCTATTTATATTTTGTCCTTCACTTAATATTTGACTCAGTTATGTATGCTCGAGTAATATTAACTCAATTATGTAGTCTCAAGTAACCACAAATAGGGTACTAATGACCCAATTTACAACGGAGGGGAATACCTCATGACTTTTAGTCATTCTCTCGATAGGAAAATCGAGGTACAAGGGAATACAAGTGATTCTCTCGATAGGAGCATCAGGGATCAAATAAATACAATATATACAAGTGAATACATTCTGAAGTTACAAATGCATCAACAGTCATTTCCTTAAGGTTTTATTCCTTTTCTCTAGACTGAAGAGACGACGTGGGTCATACAATATAAATTCCCACAAAGGGGGGGGGGGATCCGGGAAGGGACGAATGAATAACCTCTTCCTTTCAAGTTTATTTGGGGTTCTCCCTGTAACCATGGATAATGTAGAAATTTAAGCTCTGATAACAAGTGGAAATAAAAGATAAATATCTAGCTACAAGATATTTCTCACAAGCATTCACAAGAAAAATAAAGAAAGGAATAATGAGATTAAATGCAAGAGAAGTGAAGAATGAATGTAGAATATTTCATATATATTTCCATGTATTATTGATCAACATAGTGTACATAAATAATACATCATTGAGAGGTAAAATCAATTTGCTTAGAAGACAATTCATGCTAGTTCATAAATCAAGCTTACTAAATATGATAAACCCCCATAGGTGACTAAAGCACTTTCCAAATTAGTCCAAGAGATCATGAATTTGATAAATCATGAGTGAGTGATGATGAGTGGTAAAAATTATTTCTAATCATAATATATGGAGATAAAATCATGGAGGATAAGTTGGCCACAAAAGATAGCAGTTGCCTACTGGACTAGCTTTACCTTATCCACTGAAAAGTAGGAAAATCAGTCTAAAGGAAGAATTGGTATAAGGAGCAGTTTATAATATGGTAAATCAATAAAGTTGGAAAAATACATATAGAATCAGTATAAAGGCACTCCTGGGGTAAATATGGGAAGTATTGACTAAGTGGTGCAAGTGGAGGCCAACTACCTAGTCTAAAACATAGGAAATTAACCGGAAATGATTAATTATTTTATCGTAAGTATGTAGAGGGCTTATAATATTATAACAAATAATATATTCAAATTCCATGGTATGCCATAAACTATTGTCACAGAAGATGGCCCCACCATCACCATCAATTTTTTGAAAGAATTGTTTCAGCTCCAAGGAACTCAATATTTGAATCTCAACACTTCCTATCACCCCCAAATGGATGGTGGAATGAATTTTTCAATAAGTTTTTGGAAGCATATTTGTGGTTATTTACTTCAAAGTTACAATCCCAACATGATCGGTGGTTACCTTTAGCATAATGGTGGTATATTACAATTTATCAAACTGCCACTTAAACAACTCCATTTGAAGTTTCCTATGGACAAAATCCCCCTTTGGTACTATCCTACTTACCAAGCATATTTAAGGTACAAAATGTTGATGGAAAAATCACATATTGATCCAACATTCTCCCCACTCTCAAGGATAATATAGTAATGGCCCATAATAGGATGAAGCAATAGGTTGATCAACATCATTCCACATTCCATTTTGCAAAAGAGGAGAAAGTATCTCTTCACCTACAACCCTATAATAAAACCTCTGTTAAGGCCAACCGCCACTAGAATATTTCCATTAAGTTTTACGTGCCCTATAATAGCCTCAAATGTGTGGGCATCATGGCTTACAAACGGAAGCTACATAGCCACAACAATATTCATTGATATTTCATGTCTCTTGCTTGAAGAAAGTGGTCAGCCATCACTATCATATTCAAACTATCCTTCTAGAACTAGATGAATAAGGTTCCATTTTGTTGTATCCCGAGGGTTCCCTTGAAAAAAGATAACTATGCCCCCACCATCACACCATCAAAGAGGTATTGATCCAATGGAAAGATACCCATCCTAAGTATGCTACATGGGAACAAACACAGATACTTCAACATTTTCTACATCTCTAACCTAAAGGACAATGTTGTTTTTTTAGAGAGGGGGCATGTTAGGGCCCTATAGTAACCCCATCAATTGATAACTTGTTATGTATCGAGGTTTTCTATATTAAATAAGTCTAATAAAATAGATATAGTATGAAAGCAATATTTGTAAAAATACTTACTTAAAGGTTCCACCTATTAGAACTTGGTCTATATAGTGTGAAAGAAATATTGTAAGAACACTTACTACAAGGTTCCACCTACTAGAAAGCAGGGAAAATTTTAGGCGAGGAATTTATCCCACAGTCTAATTTCTTACCATTTATTCAGAAAAAAATATTTGGCAATTTTCATTTTTTTCTAAATTGATCCGCCCAAATTCCATGAGATAAATGTTTTTTACTCTAAAATCACCAAAATTGTCTAGAAACAATATAAAACCCCTAAAAATTTGACTAATTTTAGAAAAATGCAGCCCAACACTTTATGGTTGGAAATTTAAGAATTATTAAGATTCACCAAGGTTTCTACAGTTTTAAAAAATTATGGATCCTTATAACTTTCCTTGATAGAAAGTTCCTTCTCTAAGAAGGCCTAATAGAAGGTTTTTCCTACTAGAAAGTTCCTTAATTAGAAACTTTATATACGAGTATAAGCAATGAAACAAGATTTCTTGTGGAGCATTTTATAATTGGAGCATGGCTTCATTTGGAGGTTTCCACCTAGAAGAGGCAAGTGAAAATTGCTTTCATCAATAAATATATTGCAATTGTGATATTGTTTATCTACAAATGTCTATTGTTGTGGTAGTTATTCCTTTATTTGTTATTTATGCTATAAATTTCCAACTAATGCTATTAAGGTACATAACATATTGCATATTTTATTTTCAATGAGCTTCATGGTTTGGTAATTTTGAGAACTTATGTGTCCTGATAATTTGACATAACTCAAGGACAAAATTGTTAAGGGATATAACATTTATATTGAAGATAATAATATGGTATTGTAAACTGGATTTATTGTAGTGATTTTAGATATGGTTTTATGCATGGAAAGTTACTCTAAAGGGCTGAAACTTGTTAGCATATACATTTGGTATATTGTCTCTTGGATTGCCTATTCTATTGGGGTTGAATTGAAGTGAAATATTTTTCATTGTTTGATGTTGCAAGGTATATTTTTGTTCATCCCCAAGGCTAATAAACACAAGGATTAGATCCATAGAACTTCTAAAAAATTCAAAATTTTTTATTTTCTAAAGAAACCTCAATTCATGATTTCTATAGAAGAAATGATTAATATAGACCATTGGGGATTGAATGTAACCTATTTAAATTTCATAAAATTATCCAATTTATTCATTATTTGTGAGTGTGTTCGCGTGCGCTTGTGTGTGTGTGTGCACAAAAAAAATAGATAGATTTGTATTAGAATAAAGGTATGGTCAAACCATCTAGTGTAGTAATGAAATTTTTTTGCGAAACACTTGGTGTTGTCATTCTTAATGGTATGCAAAAAGAGACATATTTTTCTAGATATCTAAACGAGCTTAACAATACTATATTAGTACGTTATTATAGATATGAAAAATTAACTTTATACAGTCCTAATGAAAGTATAAATATACATTGGGTGGGATAAAAACAATTAAAAGGGAATGTTGGAAACCTAGGCCTCTATTGGTTGGTTCATGGCTTGGTGAGTTTCTTGTTGAACTGTTTTTTCTCCTTTTGTTGGCATGTTTTGCATCCCATAAAAAAATATTCAATAATATAGTAAATTTGTACAATGTGCCCCTTCCCCAATCCTTTTTTTTCCAATTGCTCAATCCTACCCTTCAATATATTCATCTTCTTTTCCATTTTTTCCACTATGATATTATTGTTTTATCCCATGGTTTTAGATGTTGATTTATTTTTCTTCAAAATTTAAATTTGTGATTCAACTCTTGTCATCTGTAGATGCCATGAATGCATCTTGATCTCATAATTCTCTCCCAATATTTCCTCCATTTGTCCCATTTTTTAACATAGATTCCATAGAATTCTTGGGACTATGTAGCATGTCACTCACACCTTATAATTCCCATACATAGTTTCAAGGTTTCACACAGGGCATGTCAATTGGATTGAACATGGGGTTCCATGGAACTTAATAATGGCTTCCTTTCATTTAAAGACTAACTTTGTAAGGGTATCAATCCTTATGAGTTCCAAGATTGATGAGATCCACAAATCAAAGTAGAAATTCCTAGAAACCCCAATAGATTTCTAATTATAATACATGGTACACAACTAAAGATATTGTTTAATGAAAACATAATAGAAAATCTCCATATAATATCACCACTTTCGAAATTAACAAGTCTTACACAATAATGAATCCCACATACCTCTTGTAGTCCTGTCATATCCCATGTATTAACTTTACACTAATTTATGTGAGGTAGGAGAGGTACCAATGCCATGTGGGAGACTGAAGGACGTATCTCCATTATTTATCATCATTTCCACTTGGCCTTTTCTCTAAATGACATATCCATTAATCTCATTAAGGTTTAAAACATAATGGAAATGGCGTAAGATCCTTGCCCCTACATTTTTTTATTAATATTCTGTGTTCTAACCTTGTGCAATGTTTTCCTAGATATTTTCTTGGCTATTTACCATTCCCAACACTTGGTGGAAGGAGATATACACAAATATTTTAGATAGGATTAGATTTCACAAGAAAATAATGTTGAGGATTGAGTGATTTGGTTTTTACTTGTCGTACATATGGCTTATTATTATTGTCGAGTCACCTATGAATTTATTTGTCTTAATCCCAAACTCACTTACAATCATCAGGCCTTAAAAAAGAGCTATGATTTCTACTTGATTATTGGTTTTCTTGACAAAACCCCAGGCAAAGGATATTTTTTTGTTTTCCTTTGGGATCAAATATAATCCCCCACTCTTGCCTCCCCTATCATGAAATAACATTTTACATGTGTGTGTACACACATACACACAACACACACCATATGGTTAATAGTGAAAGTTAACTTAGAATCAGAAAATAATTAGCATAGAACTTAAAACCCTACTTATAACAACTTTAAAATATATATCCTAAAAATAACCAAAGTTTTAAGTGACATATTGCAATTTTCACATAACCAAAACAACATATTTATAGAAACATTTCACAAATTTAGATTTTAGAAGTTAAAGTTCAAAACAAAACTAACAAATTTCCATCATAGGTCTATTCTATATACTACATAGGTATAATCTAAAAATTCTTCATGCTGTGGGAAGACAATTTCCTATAATAAACCTTGCTTGGGAAGTGAATCAACTACATCATTGAGATTAATGTAAATATGAGTAAATGAGATCATCACAAACTAAGAAGATTTTTCCATGAGTTGTAGGGCCAAAGGATGTAATGTAATATTCTGAATCTACTATTCAAACTTCATCCACTTGATTACAATCATAGAATCACTGAACACCTAAACTATTTTAGAGCTATATTTTTTTTTATAGAATATATGATTGTCTTAGAACATATATGTTTTTTCAAGATCCAATCAAACTTAAATTTTAGTTTTGTTACTTGTTAGTTCTTTATGTTGATTTTAAATAGTTAATTATAATTATGAAAATTTAACCTATATGCAGATCCATCTATTATACATATTCTAAAAATATGTTTTTTGGTTTATGCACTGACTAGTTGGGAATATGTATTTTTATGGGTTGAATATCACACTCCCCTGTATCTTATATTTCCCTCTTACTTTGTTTTGATTTAGTTCTAACTGTTAGTTTTTCAACATTAAGCTAGCATTATGTTAGGATCTTTACTGAGAGAATAACAAGTACAACAATCAAACACAAGAGACAATGAACACAGTGTTTTTCATCGGGGAAACCATAAATGGAGAAAACCCCACAACTTCCTCAGAGATAGAATCAACACAAGATGAAAAACCCCAAAACAATAAGATGCACTCCTGACAACAGTAATCGTCTTCTTGTCTAGCCCTAGTGTCTTCTCCTTCTCAGCTATGAAATACATTTGAGTGTGTGAGTGATGTGTACTAAATAGAGACCCTAGCTCTCTATTTATACTTATCCCGACATGACTAAAACCATGCTAGGGCCAACCTCTACTAGGAGAGTCTAATAACCCTAGTGCCCCAGAACTGCAGGGACTTTAACCCTTACATAATTGGAGGGTTACCCACTATGACTTGACATGACTTGTTTACATTATTGATTCTCTCGATCGGAACATCGGGGCATGACAACATGACTGAATTACATAATAGATACATACCAGAATAAACATCGGGTTACAATACATAAGATACATAGATGAATACATTTTGAAGTTACAAATACATCAACACTCCCTCTTAACTAGGAAGGTATTCTTTTGACACAATTTTCAGCACTGGTATTCTTCTTTGTATCAACTGGATCATCTCGTCATCTGCATCTCGAGTCTTCTGAGTCTTCAATTCATCTTCATCTTCAATTTATCTTCATTCTTCGAATCTAGATCATCTCTCGATTTGGATCATCATGGGACATTATCAATGGATCTGGATCATCTCTCGATCTGGATCAACATCACTAGATCTGGATCATCATCACTGGATTGGATCTGGATCATCACTCGATTTGGATATGGATCTGGATCATCACTCGATCTGGATCATCACTGCTGGATCTAGATCATCACTCGATCTGGATCTCTCGGAGTCATCATAACTGGATTTGGAACATAGCTTGATCTGGATCTCATCTGGTCATCATCATGTGTGCTATCTCATCATAGGAAGTTCTACAGAGCCAGCCTTCTTTCATGCTAGTTGTAGGCCTAGCCATTAGGTAGGTATTTTCCTAGCACTTACATATAACCTACTCGTTAGAAAGGCATGCCCAACACTTACATTTGACCTACTCATCAGAAAGGCATGCCTAGCACTCACATCTTATCATGTAGTAAACTACAATCACATTAGAAAGGCCCCGCACTCACATCTGTCATGGAAGGAACTGAATCCTCTCACCATGATAGAATGGTCCACCCTTACATCTAACATGGAAGGAACTGAATCCTCTCACCATGATAGAATGGCCTACGCTTACATCTAACATGGAAGGAAATGAATCCTCTCACCATGACAGAATGGCCTGCACTTAAATCTGACATGGAAGGAACTGAATCCTCTCACCATGACAGAATGGCCTGCACTTACATCTAACATGGAAGGAACTGAATCCTCTCATCATGATAGAATGGAATGCACTCACATCTGACCTAGAATGAACAAAATCCTCCACCCTCATTAGAAAGGCCCCCAGTCCCAGACTGAGCTACCTAGTAACGGACCAGGTGCCTCCACTCTCCTGGAGAGTGGCAGTTGCCCTTATATCTGTCATACTCAACAGAATGGTCAACACTCACATATGACATGGGAGGAAACTAATCCTTTAGCCATGATAGAATGGTTCAGCCCTTACATATGACCTACTCGTCAGAATAGCTCTCTCAGTCCCAGACTGAGTGTTCCTGGTAACTGAACAGGTACCTCCATTCCCAGAATGGAAATCAATACTCATATCTAACATGGAAGGAACCAAATCCTCTCACCATGATAGAATGGCTCAGCCCTTATATTTGACCTGCTCGTCATAATGGATTTGGGACTCATCACTTTCCCTTGGAGGAAACCTCGATCTGGAGAATGCCAAGCTTCTCCCTGAAGTACTCAAACTTCACTCTAGCTAATGGTTTCATCAACACATCAGCTATATGTTCCTTCGTCGCAACATACTAGAGCTTCACTACTCCTCTCTGCACCATATCCCTAATATAGTGATACTTGATCTCAATGTGCTTCAACCTGTCATGGAACACTGGATTCTTTGACAACTTCACGCAACTATGGTTGTCACAATGTATACAAGTAGCATCCATCTGGAGATCAAATAAATCAGACAGTAGCTTCCTTAGCCATACTGCCTCACAACTAGCTGTACAAGCTGTGACATACTCTGCTTTAGTTGTACTCAGTGCCACACAGGATTGCTTCCTACTAAACCAAGAGATCACACCTGATCCCATACTGAAGCAACACCCTGAAGTGCTCTTCCTATCGATGTCACTACTTGCCCAATATAAATCAACATAACCCTCCAGGTTAATCTTCTGATTCACATTATACTTGAGCCCATAATCAACTATACCCCTCAGGTACCTCAGAATATGCTTTGCAGCAATCAAGTGAACATTTCTCGGATCTGTCAAGAACTGGCTCAAGGTGTTCATAGCGAAGAAAATGTCTGGTCTCGTGTTTGTCAGGTACATCAATGACCCAATCATCTGACGATACATCGTAGCGTCAACTGACTCTGATGAAGCATCACTCAATAGCTTCAAGTTCGATGCCATAGGTGTGGCCATAGTCTTGTAGTCCATCATTCCAAACCTCTTCAGGATCTCTACTACATACTTCCCTTGTCCAAGGAAGATTCCATCCGTACTCTGCCATACCTCCATACCTAGAAAGTAATGCATCATACCCAATTCCTTCATCTTGAACTCGGCAGCAAGCTTTCTCTTCATATTAGTAATCAACCCATCCATACCTGTCACAAACAGATCATCTACATATAGTAGAAGCATCACTGGGTTGCCATCTTCAACCTTGTAGTAAAGGTTGGAATCTGCTTTACTCTTGGTAAAGCCCAAACTAGATAGAAAGCTATCAATTCTTCCGTACCATGTCCTGGGTGCCTGTTTCAAACCATATAGGGATTTCTTCAATCTGCATACATGAGACTCCTTGTCATGTGTCTCAAAACCGAGTGATTTTTCTACATACACTTCCTCTTCCACTACACCATTCAAGAAAGTAGTCTTGACATCCATTTGGTGTATCTTCCATTTCATTACTGTAGCCAGAGCAAGTATTGATTTGATGGAAGTGTATCTGGCTACAGGTGCAAAGGTTTCTTCATAGTCTATTCCCTCTTTCTGAGAGAAAACTCAAGCTACAAATCTTGCCTTATATTTTTCAATGCTACCGTCTACAGCATGTTCGATCTTGTAGATCCATTTGGAAGTTACAACTAAATTCCCATCTGGTCTTGGGACAACATCCCAAACATCATTGTTCATGATCAATTGGTACTCTTCGATCATAGCATCCTTCCATTCTTTTCATTCTACCACTTCTTTATAACTAGAAGGTTCTTTATCAATGAAATCACATAGTAAAGCTACATACCTGAAACAGGATCTAGTCCTCTTTATTTCTTTGTGATTCTCTTCTGGAGCCCCATATATTTTTGCACCTTGGATAAGTTCTTGTACCCAAGTAGGTTTCCTCTTATGAGGATTCTTCTCCATAGGTGGATCTATAGGTCTTTGTGGTTCTTCAAATTCTCGATCTTCTTCTCGATTTTGTTCATTCATGGTTGTATCATGAATTATGGGTGCTTCTACTTCTTCAGGTTCTTCAGTAGGTCTCTTTATGGATTTGTTGTAAGCTATGTCTTCATCAAATGTCACATCCCTGCTGATGTCAATCTTCTTGTATCCTGGGAAATATATTCTGTAAGCCTTCAAGCTTTCAGAGTATCCCACAAATATGCCCTTATTTCCTTAAGGATCTAATTTAGTCCTTTTCTCTTTTGGAATGTGGATGTACACAGGATAGCCGAATATTTTGAGATGGCTGACTTCTAGTTTCTTGTCGGAGAATACTTCTTTAGGAGTTTTGTTCTCGAGTACTCTATGTGGAGTATGGTTCTATACATACACCGCTGTTCTAGTAGCTTCCGCCCAAAGATGCATAGGAAGGTCTTGATCATGAAGCATTACTTTTGCAGCTTCCATGATAGTTCTGTTCTTCTTTTCCGCAATCCCATTTTGTTGTGGATTATAAGGAGTGGACAACTCCCTCTTAATCCCTGATTCTTTGCATAGCTCTTTGAATTCATTTGAAGTGAATTCTCTGCCATTATCTGATCGAATGGTCTTGATCTTCTTTTCAGTATGGTTCTCGATCAAGGCTTTGAATTCTTTGAACTTACTGAATACTTCGTCTTTGTTCTTCATGAAGTAAACCCATGTCTTCCTAGAAAATTCATCAATAAAGTAAACATAATATGCATACCCGCTTAGAGAGTTTGATGACATAGGACTGCACACATCAGAGTGGATGATTTCCAAGATTCCTTTTGCTTTTCTTTCACTTCTTGGAAATGTCTTCTTTGTATTCTTTCCTTTCGCACATCCTGTTATAGCGGATTTCACCACTCTAGGTGAATCACACTTTGTATGGCCTTCCCCTGTCCCGCTGCAGACTCTTTAGATCCCATGGACCATATTTTATCCTTTGATGTTTCCTTGATCATCCCTAAAACTATATAAAAAATTATATACGTGGCGTTTTCCCCGATAACCGCGTACATACGCGGGTTTGACTCCTATAACTGCGTACGTCGGGATGTGTGCATAATCCAAATCCTTTTGGAGTTTTCCTTGACATGGATCTGACTCATTCGACTCCTGGCCTTCCATATGCCTTGAGATCACTCAGATTCGACCCTTCATTATCCCTTGTGAAGCTATATAAGGAACCCCTTGGTACATTGAAGGTAGATATAGAGAGATTGAAAGCAACGAAACTATAGTCCATTGTTGCCGGAATTTATGCTTGAGTCTGCATCCCTTTGTCCCTTTGGAGCATTGTTGTGTTCTTCCCAAGCTTTCCTTTTGCTAGTGAGACTGCTATCTAAGTGATGGAGGATTGAGGTGGTGGAGGCCCAAGTGGGGGATTCAGTTTCTCCCGTTCACAGACGTGCCGTCAGAGGTTGTATCTATCTTGTAATCTCTGATTTATATTAATAAGAACTATCTTTTCCTGTCCAATGATGTGTATTTGATTGAATATTCTATCCATTGGAATATGTCAAATGCTTTTACATTATTTATTATATATGATAGAATAGATCTAACACCATGATATATAGTATGCTTGTATTGTTTACTTATTGTTGAGGAAGTATTATATCAATTCAAGCTGAAGATTGGAAAGCTCAACGGGGATCTACTTCAACCGTCCGGAATAAGGTACGAGGTCTGATCCTTTAGTGTTAGACATTTTATTTCTATTGCATATTGGGAAAGATTGATTTATGGAGTCAAAGCTGTCTATTGTGGTATCCCAAGCCATAGGAATTTCTCTCCGTAACAGAATTGGCGACTCTGTTGGGGATGTTCCTTGTTTTTATTTGGGATTGGGGCACAATGGGCTTGATATTATTGACTTGCTCTTAGTTTCTCTCTGTTTCTGTGTCGCATTTTATAGTATGTTTGTCCATTGACACTCCCCTTTATTGGTTTGGCCTTGACCTGCTTTTTACCACTGCCTTCTCTGTATACGCAGATTTTTGGCTAAAAGTCGCGTACATAGGCGGATTTTTGGATAAAAGTCACGTACATATGCATTTGTTCTTTATACATTCGCGTACATCCTCCCTTTTGGTGAGTTTGATGTTGTGGGAAGTTGCTGGGTGGGTTGTGAGTGTGGTTGGGTCTTCCTTGGGTCTGATGTTGTCTGTTGGATGCTTCTTTTGTGACCAGAGACTGCTCTTTCATTGATTTTCTTTGAAAGTAGTCATTTATCCTTTTTGTTTTTCCATTAGTGCATTACTCTTTTTGTCTTGGTGTCTTTCTGGGCTTGTCTTTTATTCTTGCTGCAGAGACTGAGAGTTTTAGATGACTTTTATTGCATTTTTCATTCTTTTATATTGAAAAATACAAAGTAGTTACGCTCTTAGTTGCATCTTAGATATGGATTTGAGGAGGTACTTGCATTGGATTGCTTAGATGAGAGTTGTGTTTAGGATTTCATATAGGAAGGATTGCATTGGCATTCGGAAAGGAATATCTATTTATGCATCTCATGTAGTGGCATACCCTATTTTTCATTTGACAAAGATTGCACTTAGCATTGTTTTTTATGGTGTGCACTTTTATTTTACTGTTGAGTCTTCATATCACTAGTTGCATGACCATTTTCCTTTGAGTAATTACAGCCAATTAAAATCAACTCTAATTTAAAATGAATTACACTCTTTTCTTTTCTAGGGTGCACCAACAAGCTTAGGTTTTGGGATCTTGGAATAGTTTATTGTAAGTCAATTCTCCAAGATCACTAAACAACAACATCTAGGTGTTTGTCCAGGGAGTGTGTGAAATCCTTGGTATAACCATCGTTCTCAGGATCCTCCTCTCAAATGGGAGTTAAGCACGAGGCAGTGTGAGCGGTTATCGATTGGGATGACCCCTCGTCATAACTGAGTAGCACCGGAGATATTTCCAGGATTGTATTCATATTTGGGGGCTCTTTCGAGAGTTTCGGGCTTTGCTACCCTTCCCATACGGTCAATCCCGCCTGCGACTGTCCACCTGAGCTTTTATTATATTGAGGTTACCTTAGTGACCTTACCTAGGATATCGAGGGGGTACTTGTAGAGGTTATTCTGTAGGTGTCCTGGCCAGGTTTGGGTCGGATAGCACAGTCGCTTTATGCGTTGAAGCTAAGGGCCACTATAATTGGTTACGTACCTCTGCTTGTAGTGTGTGGGAGTTTTGATCCTCTCCCAGGTGAGACATACCTGCTGCATTCGGGAGCACACATATCCTCCCCTTGGTTTTCTTGTATTTTGGCTGTAGATTTTCTTAGGAGTATGCTCTTTATGCGTTAGTTGGCCTTTGGGATCATGGTTACTTCAGTATGTTTATGCTCTCTTGAGTTCGGGTCCTTTTATTTTCGGCATTCCTGGTATCTTATCACCCATCCTTGGTCCTATCTATAAGCCAATCATCACTTCCATGAGTAATGTTACCTGTGAGAGTGGATATCAGAACATATTCATCCTCGCTTGAAGAATCTTCACTTTCATATCTAGATCTCTTCCTGGATGGTTCATCATCCTCTGCAGCATGAGCATGATGTCTTCTTTTGTTGCTTTTCTTTACTATCTTCTATTTGTTAGGACAATTTCTTGCATATTGTCCTGCTTCATCACATGTATAGCATATGATCCTAGATGCATCTTTTCTAGTGTTATCTTTGTGAGAGTGTTTACCTCTGGAGCTATGAGGTCTTCTTTTGCTTGACTTGGAGTGAGACTTGGAGTGTACCGTGAGAGCTTGGTCTTCACTTCCCATATTCTCTTCTCGAGATACTATCCGAACTTCTTCTTGAGAGCACTCTTCCCATAGTTTTCTGAACTTGACTAACTTCTTTATAGCACAGATTCCTTGGATGAAATAATCCCATGACCTAGGAAGGCCATTCAATGTAGTCATTATTACAATTTCTGCATTTTCCACTTCTTCATCAACTGCTTCTAGTTTCTCTTTGATCTGATAAACTCTTGTGAAGTAAGACTGAATTGTTTCTGCATTCTGAATCTTCTGTTGGTCGTTATGGGTAGACCCGGGTTTACTGTAATGTACCAACAACACCCCTAGCTCAGTGGCCCTTTCGGCAACAGAACACGGAGCGGCCTGAAGTCTCACCCGAAGTGATTCTAATGGGTTGGCCAAAGACTCAAGTGTCTTTGACTAGGTTTTGTAGCATCCTGTGTGTGTCTCATAGCTCTTCTTAACCCGTGAGGTCTCTCTCCGCGATGCGTAGTTTCCTCTTACTCGCGATGACTCTAGCCCTTATCGCATCACCGTGTCCTGGGCAACACGTAACTCTCTCCTACGCTCGATCCTTAACCTGCGGTATCACGCACCACAGCTCCTCTGATGGTGCGATATCGCCTCCCTGCGATATCCTACCGCCGTGGCTCAGCGTACTTAGTGTTACTTGTGTTCAACTTACGGGACTCAACATACAAGGCTGCTTTACACTGCAACTCTTAACTGTCTTGAGTGAAACATAGACAAAATATTATACAGAATACTTAAATATTTTAACCTGCATTTATCCTCCTATAATGCTGTGAACTGAATAACACATACATACATTTAACTGTAAGAAAAGTTCATGTAATGAGTGACAGATACAACAAGTAAACACAATCACATGAATCAATCACATAACACTCTGATTTTACATGGTTCACTTCCAGGGTAGAAGCTACATCCACAGAACTGTGTTTTATTATATCTTGAGAGAGTACACAGTTCTGCTGCAACCTGTGTGCAGCTAGAGATCTTCTGGGTAACTCCGCACTCACTTCCTGGAGCCCTTCTCTCCTAGATCTCTTCTCTATCTCTATCTCTATATTTCCTTCTTACAATATTATCTCTCTCTCTATCAATCCCTGCGGATTGTTACATACATGCTCGATGGGCTAGCTACTGGTTACAGCAAGATAACTACCGCTGATAACAGAACCAGAGCTCAACTTCTATAATACAACTGTCTAAGTGTCTACTTGTCTAACTGCCCAACCCTTTTACAATACAAAATACATCCCTTTATAGGCGGCTCGAAGGTCTCGCCATTACAACACTATGGGCCTGTCCCAACAGTAACCCAAAAACCCTAACTAGTGACAGTTGACATATCTGTACTTGGGGTAGCCGCTTTCCATCACACCACAGCTCTCTGCAGTCTTCCATGCTTCCCGACGCTGACCATGGGTATTGTGCACCGCTTCCCTTTCTGTCCTTCGTCTTCAATACCTTGGCCTCGTTGCTCCTTTTCCTTTATGAGGGTAGCTGAGCCCTCCTGTCTTCCACCACTGCCTTGAATGCAGTGGGTGAGCTCTCTCTTCTCGACTGCTCAGGTACTGTCATCTTCTTTGACTTCTCTGTCCCGATAGTCATAGTTTTCGGCTCTGCTCTGCAGCTAGAAACATGCTACGACATCGTATCTTTACCTTATCTCTTCATCTTCACCAAAACTATCTATCCACTAAAATGGCAGCTTATCCTGTAGCTGCGGGGCCCTACTCCAACATCTTCACATTCTTTAGTTGGTTTCTCAGGGTCATCCTCCGGTTTATGTTCTTCCTTCAAACAATTTGGTTAGGACATCAAACATAGCTTTAGGTGTCTTGAGAGAGGACACTTGTGGGATAAGGTGATCCTTGATAGAATCAACAATGATCCTCTTTTCCATAACCATCTTCTTCTTATGTAATGCCTTTGCCTCATCTCCCTCTGGAACTGGAACCTCCTCATGGATGTAGGAGTCTAACTCATTTTCTTCCAGGACCAGGGAGATCCTATATTTCCAAGCTCGGAAGTTATCAGCTCCCTCAAGCTTTTCATCAAGCTTGTTATGATTAGACATCTTAACTGAGAACCTCAAATGGAAATACAAAATATTTTAGATCTTACCAGGCTCAAGATGTCGGATCTGAAACTTGAGCTAAAATCCTGCAGAGCTGGTTCAGGAGAAAATTAGGGTTTTGCTTTTCTGGAGTTCTGTCCACCCAAATGCCTTGAAATTTGTCCCTAAACTTGATTTTGGTGAGGATATCAATCCAAGCCCGGGCTCACTGAAAAATTCCTGTTCTGTGTAAAATCCTTAATTTTCGACAGCAGTGACAGGTCCAAAATTGAAAAACCTCAGAATTGGATTTTGCTTCGACAAAAAGATGCGCCCTAAGGAGGAGAGTTATTCCACCTAACTTTTGCTGAAAATATATGGAGAAAGATCCACAAACTAGGAATGCCTAGTTCTCGTAGCTGCACAGTGTCTTCTTCTCAAGTAAGCTCTGATAGCATGTTAGTTTTTCAACATTAAGCTAGCATTATGTTAGTATATTTACTGAGAGAATAACAAGTACAACAATCAAACACAAGAGATAATGAACACAGTGTTTTTCATCAGGGAAACCATAAATACAGAAAACCTTGCAACTTCCTCAGAGATAGAATCAACAGAAGATGTTAAACCCCAAAACAGTAAGATGCACTCCTGACAACAGTAATCTTCTTCTTGTCTAGCCCCCATGTCTTCTCCTTCTCAACTCTGCACTACACTTGAGTGTGTGAGTGATGTTTACTAAATAGAGACCCCAGCTCTCTATTTCTACTAATACTGACATGACTAAAACCCTACTAGGCCCAACCTCTACTAGGAGAGTCTAATAACCCTAGTGCCCCAGAACTGCAAGGACTTTAACCCTTACACAATCAGAGGGTTACCCACTATGACTTGACATTACTTGTTTACATTATTGATTCTCTCGATCAGAACATTGGGGCATGACAACATGACTCGGTTACATAATATATACATCCCGGAATAAACATCAGGTTACAATACATAAGATACATAGATGAATACATTCCTAAGTTACAAATACATCAACACTAACCAACCATTTAATTGAATATGGTTGGATCTTCAACACCAATAACTATTTCCTGGCATTTGGTGGAGCCACAAGGTTTGGAAGGAGAGTTTATTATGGATTTATGACTGTATAACTATATTTCCCACACTCCTCAAGAGATGGACCAATAACATTTATAGGAGCTATGGTCGTGATAGGATATTGTTATGTACCAAATACCCCAAATAGCATAAAAATAGAAAGAGTAAATGATTTCACACCTCAATAATGATAAAATGTCAATGAATAAGAGGTTTCTTCGAGGAGGAAACCTGTTGGTAAAATATATCCAAGGCACAAGATAAGATGTCTATTCAAATTAATCTTGTTTATTACAAATAAGAGAGAAAGTGGGAATGTTGTATCCTACACTCTAATCCAACCTAAATTCAAATAATATACTAATAATGAATGATGGCCAGAGACCTAACATATCCCTCCAATTTAAAAATTGTTTTCCCTCAAAGCTTGTAATTGAGGGTGTTTCTCCATGAATCAATCATCCTCCCATGTAGCTTCTTCTATAAGAATATTCTTACACTTGATTAGGTTCTTGTTGGTACCTTGGATTTCTTTTACACAACCCATTCTTTTCTCGACCCTTTTTAAAATTATCCACCTATGTAGAAGTAGAGGGAACTTTCCCCATCACCATACCCAATGCATTTCATTTCCACGCCCCACAAAATAATTGTATTACATTGCTGGAGAAAAAATCTTGTGAAACTTGCCCTTGCATTGACTCAATTCTTGTGCACTCCACATTTTGTATTGTATACTCCTACACTCACATGTCTTCCCAAACCCTACATTGACATGTTTATGGTGTTGTGGAAGAATCACTTAGTCTCTCCCTTGTTCATAAATTCCACATGACTAATTGTATAATGTAAAGGATTTTATTTATCATCACTCCATGTTGAAAGTTATACACCTCGCATTTTGCACATAGTACGATTTTTATTTCTAAGGTAATTTATGGTGTGTCTTTCATGCATCTTTCACATGAGAATGGAGGTTATTGTGAATTAATTAGGAACATATTTCACATTTTCACCCATGTCTCTCACATGCAAATGGAAATTGTTAGGTTAAAATTGACTAAGTAAAAGAGTCATAGATGGGTATACCATTGGTGATTTATGGGCCCATGATTTTGGGTGTCTCATGGTATAACTTGTGAGGAATCCTACTTAAGGGATTGAGTAGCTCCATTGTAAAGTTCATGTGAGTGGTTGGGGATGGAAATATTGGACATGCCTTGACCAAAGTGGTCAAAGGTAATAGATCTATTGTTGGTGTTTTTCTTAGTTTGGGTTTCAACTGTAAAAATATTCTTCTTCATTGTGTGTTATTGCTTATTATATTTATTATGTATTTTTGCATTATTATTTTCTAACAATTGATATCAAAGTGAGGTTGAAGAAAAATATAAATGTCTTGGAAGCTATGGTTTATTGCATCCAAGATAATCATACATTACTAAATGGAAAAATAAATGAATGTAATAAATATCACAAGTTAAACTAATGGTTCATGGGTATGTGAACCATGGTAAATTACAAATAGAAAGGCATGGTAAAAATTGATTATGGGCACATGGAATATGTAGATGAAGAAGTGTTTGGATCATTGTTTTGTAAGAATTTTTATGGAGTTGTCATTAATGACAACTTAAATGGGAATACAACTATAAGACCTTGTTAGGAATGCATACGCTTGGCTTGGTGAGTCACCTATGAAAATTCTAGAGATATATTTAGGTAGTTTGGAGAAGGAGGGCGTGTTGTATTATGAGATATCCAATTAAATCATTGTGGGAAGTTGGTGATTACCCCAACTAAAGTTTAAAGTGGGGAATGTTAGGATTAACTTCACTTGGTAAAAGATTCAAATATGGGTTTACCATTAGTATTTTACAAGGCCATGGTTTTGGGTGTCCCATGGTATTGCATGTGATGAATCCAACTTAAGGGCTTGAGGAAATCCATTGTAAAGTGCCTAAAGTGGTCATTTATGGCTGTATTGGCCATGCCTTGGATAGATTTTCCAAGTGTAATAGATATATTATTGGTGGTTTTATTGGCTTTGGGTTTCCATGGTAAAAATATTCCTCTTCATTGTGTGTGATTTCTTATTATACTTATTATTTTCATTTTATTTCCTAACGACTAGTATCAAAGTGACGTTGAAGGAAAATGTAAATGTATTGGAAGCTATGATTGATTGTATTGAACCCAATCTACTCATACATTGGTCGATGGAAAACTAAATGAATGTGGTAAATATCACAAGTTAAAGTGATGGTTCATGGGTATGTGAACCATGGTAAATTGCAACTACAAAGGCATGGTAAAAATTGAGGATGAGCACACAAAAAATAGAGGAATAAATAATCATTTCAATATATTATAAGATTTTTTATGGAGTTAGAATTTGATCACATTGTAAATGGGCACATGGTTGTAAGAAATAGTTAGGCATGCATACCCCTGGATTGGTGAGTCACCTATGAAAATTCTAGAGGTAGATTTGGGTAGACTAAATAAGGGGAGCATGTTATATGTTGTTAGATTTTAACATTAAGCTAGCATTATATTAGGATCTTTAACTGAGAGAATAACAAGCACATCAATCAAACATAAGAGACAATGAACATAATGTTTTTCCTTGGGGAAACCATAAATGGAGAAAGCCCCACAACTTCCTCAGAGATAGAATCAACACCAAATAGAAAATCCCAAAATGGTAACATGATCTCCCGATAGCAGTAACCTCTTTCTTCCTAGCCCCAGTGTCTTCTTCTTTCTTAGATATGTGCTACAACTGAGTGTGAGTGAGTGTGTATCAAATAGAGAGGTTAGCTCTCTATTTATACTAATTCCTGGCTTGACTAAATCCAACTAGGGCCAACTTCACTAGGTGAGTCTAATAACCCTAGTGCCCCGGAACTGTGGGGACTTTAACCCTTGATCAATAGGAGGGTTACCCACAATGACTTGACATGACTTGTTTACATTATAGATCCTCCGGATCAGAACATTTGGGCATGACATGACTCAATTATATTATAGACAGATCCCAGAACAAACATCGGGGTACAAGACATAAGATACATAGGTGAATACATTTCGAAGTTACAAATACATCAACACTCCCTCTTAACTAGGGATGTATTATTTCGACACAATTTTTGGCATTGGTATTCTTCTCTGTATTGACTAGATCAACTCATCATCTTCATCTTCAAGTCTTCTTTGTCTTCTTTGTCTTCTTCGTCTTCAATTCTTCTTTGTCTTCTTCTAATTCATCTTCTTCTTCATGTCTTCTTCATCTCAGGATCTGGATCATCATGACTACTATATCATCACTGCTGGATCATCATCACATCTGGATCATCACTTGATCTCGATTGTCATCAAGTCTAGATCATCATCACATCTGGATCATCACTTGATCTGGATCATCATCACATGCTATCTCAAAATGGTGCTATCTCGATTCTTCTCGTCACAGGAAGTTCTACAGAGCCAACCCTTTTTAATGCTGGTTGTAGGCCTACCCTTCATGTAGGTATTCAGACTTTATATCTAACCCTAAGTTAGAAAGGCCCGCCCAGCTCTTACATCTGACCTCATCTTGTCAAAAAGGCATGCCTAGCACTCACATCTGACCTCATGTTTTCAGAAAGGCCCAGCACTCACATCTGACCATGTGTAAACATATCATGCTAAAATGGATCAATGCTTACATCCGACCTCATCTTGTCAGAAATGCTTTGCACTTACATTCGACCCCATCTTGTCAGAAAGGCACAACACTCACATCTGACCATGTGTAAACACATCACGCCAGAATGGATCAGCACTTATATCCAACCTCATCCTGTCAGAAAGGATCTGCACTTACATTCGACCATGTGTAAACACATTACATTGAAAGGGCTCTCAGTCCCAAACTGAGCATTCCTGGTAACTGACCAGGTGCCTCCATTCTCCTAGAGAATGGCATCAGCCCTTATATCTGATCAAGTGGGATGCATCCCTCAATCACATCAGAATGGCCATGTGCTCACATCTGATCATGTAAGACTACATCCTACAGTCATATTAGAATGGCCCTCAGTCCCAGACTGAGTATTCCTAGTAATGGACCAGATGCCTCCATTCCAAGAATGGCATTCAGCCCTTACATCTGATCATGTAGGAACCAATCCTACATTCATATCAAAATGGCTAAGCACTCACATCTAACATGGAAGGAACCTAAATACTCTCACCATGACAGAATGGCTCAACCCTTACATCTGACCATGGAAGGAGCTTAATCCTCTCCCATGTCAGAATGGCTCTAGGTCTCATCATTTCCCCTTGGAGGTAAACTCGATCTGGAGAAAACCAATATTCTCCCTGAATTACTCAAAATTCACTCTATCCAATGGCTTCATTAATACATCAGCTATCTGTTCATCCATCATGACATATTGGAGCTTCAATGCTCCTCTCTGCACCATATCACTGATATAGTGATACGTGATCTCAATATGCTTTGACTTGTCATGGAACACTGGATTCTCTGACAACTTCACACAACTCTGGTTGTCACAATATATACAAGTAGCATCCATCTGGAGATCAAATAAATCAGACAATAGATTCCTTAGCCATACTGCCTCACAACTACCTGAACAAGCTGCAACATACTCTGCTTCAACTATACTCAGTGCCACATAGGATTGCTTCCTGCTAAACCAAGAGATCATACCCAATCCCATACTGAAGCAACAT
Organism: Pseudotsuga menziesii; assembly: GCA_001517045.1. Taxonomy (NCBI): domain Eukaryota; kingdom Viridiplantae; phylum Streptophyta; class Pinopsida; order Pinales; family Pinaceae; genus Pseudotsuga; species Pseudotsuga menziesii. The sequence goes on along the minus strand of LPNX010479276.1, from coordinate 782,811 downwards.
CCTAAAGTGCTCTTCCTATCGATGGCACTTCCTACCCAATCTAAATCAACATAACCCTCTAGGTTAATCTTTTGGTTCAGCTCGTACTTGATCCCATAATCAATTATACACTTCAGGTACCTTAGAATATGCTTTGCAGCAATCAAGTGAACATGTCTCAGATCTATCAAAAACTGGCTCAAGGTGTTCACAGCAAAGAAAATATATGGTCTCGTGTTCACCAGGTACATCAAGGACCCAATCATCTGATGATACATCATAGCATCAACCGCTTCTGATGAAGCATCACTCAATAGATTCAGGTTCAATGCCATAGGTGTGGTTATGGCCTTGTAGTCCATCATCCTGAATCTCTTCATAATCTCTACTACATACTTCCCTTTTCCAAGGAAGACTCCATCCACATTCCGCCACACCTCCATGCCTAAGAAATAGTGCATCATACCCAAGTCCTTCATTTCAAACTCAGTAGCAAGTTTCCTCTTTGTGTCAGCAATCAACCCGTCCATACTTGTTACAAACAGATCATCCACATACAGTAGGAGTATCACTGGGTTTCCATATTCAACCTTGTAGTAAAGGTTGGAATCTGCTTTACTCTTTGTAAAGCCCAAACTGGATAGGAAACCATCAATTCTACTGTACCATGTCCTGGGTGCCTATTTCAAACCATACAGGGCTTTCTTCAATCTACGCACATGAGAATCCCTATCATGTGTCTCAAAACCAAGTTGCTATCCCACATACACTTCCTATTCTACTACACCATTCAAGAAAACAGTCTTGACATCCATCTTGTGTATCTTCCATTTCATCAATGTAGCCAAAGCAAGTACTGATCTAACATAAGTGTATCTAGCTATAGGTGCAAAGGTTTCTTCATAATTGATTCCTTCTTTCTGAGAGAAACCATGAGCCACGAATATTTCTTTATATTTCTCGATGCTACCATCTATAGCATGTTTGATCTTATAGATCCATTTGGAATTTACAATGGACTTCCCTTTTGGTCTTGGGACAACATCCCAAACATCATTCTTCATGATCGATTGATACTCTTCGATCATAGCATCCTTCCATCCTTTCCGTTCTGCTACTTCTTCATAGTTGGAAGGTTCTTTATCAATAATGTCACATATTAAGGCTACATAACTAGAGCAAGATCTAGTTCTCTTTCTTCCTCTGGGTGTTTCTTCTGGAGCTCCATATATTTCTGCACCTTGGATAATTTCACGTACCCAAGCAGGTTTCCTCTTATGAGGATTCTTCTCCATAGGTGGATCTACAGGTTCTTCAGGTTCTTCAAAATCTCTATCTTCTTCTTGAATTTCTTCGTTCATGATTATGTCATGAATTTTGGGTTCTCTTGTTTCTTCAGGTTCTTCAGCCGGTTTCTTTTTGGATTTGATGTTGGCTGAATCTTTGTCAAATATTACATCTCTGCTGATGTCAATCTTCTTGAACCATGGGAAGTATATTCTATAAGCCTTCAAGCTTTCAAAGTATCCCAAAAATATACAATTCTTTCTTGAAGGATCTAACTTTGTCCTCTTTTATTTCGGAATGTGTATGTACACAGGACAACCAAATATTCTGAGATGGCTGACTTCTCGTTTCTTGCCGAAGAAGAATTCTTCAGGAGTCTTGTTCTTGAGTACTTTGTGTGGAGTATGGTTCTGTACATACACCGCTGTTATGGCAGCTTCTGCCCAAAGATGCATAGGAAGATCTTGATCAAGAAGCATTGCTCTTGCAGCTTCCATGATAGTCCTATTCTTCCTTTCTACAATCCCTTTCTGTTGTGGATTATATGGAGTGGACAACTCCCTCTTAATCCCTAAGTCTTTGCACAACTCTTTGAATTCATTTGATGTGAATTCTCCGCCATTATCTGATCGAAAAGTATTGCTCTTCTTTTCAGTGTGGTTCTTGATCAAGGCTTTGAATTCCTTGAACTTGTTGAAAACTTCATCTTTGTTCTTCATGAATTAGATCCATGTATTCCTAGAAAAATCATCAATAAAAGAAACATAGTATGCATACCTGCTTAGTGAATTGGATGACATTGGACCGCATACATCGGAGTGGATGATTTCCAAGATTCCTTTTGACTTGCTCTTTCTACTTGGAAATGTCTTCTTTGTGTTCTTCCCTTTTGCACATCCTTTGCATACACCTTCATGTTTTGTCTGCATTTCTGGGAGACCTTCAACAGCTTTACTTGCAAGTGGTAGTGCTCTGTAATGCACATGTTCAAGTATTCTATGCCAAAGCCCATTTGATTCTACCGAGTCATGAACCAAATCTTGTTATGGTTGGCCCTTCAATTTGTATATTCCTCCTTCTTGTTCTCCAAGCACTACTGCATCATCGAAAGACTTTCCTTTTGGCCACATGAGGACTTGGCCATCTACAAATGCAACCCTCATTCCTTTTGCATCTAATGCAGATATGGAGAGGAGGTTCTTCTTTAGTCCATGTACAAACAATACATATTTCATCTAGATAGACTTTCCAGAGTCTATCTTATAGGAGGATTCCCCACTACCTTTTATTGGATACTAGTAGTCATCTCCAAGTTTCACCTTGTGAGGTGATTCATGTTCAGATAATTTCACAAAGGATTCCTTGAATCCTATCATGTGCTTGGAAGCACCACTATCTATAAGCCAATAATTACTTCCATGTGTGATAGTTCCCGTGAGAGTGGAAATCAGAACATATTCTTCATCACTTGAGGAATCACCACTGTCTTGTCTGTTTCTCTTTGTCGAAGGTTCATCATCCCTTGCAGCATGAGCATGATGTATTCTCTTGTTTCCCTTCTTCTTGTGAGAGCTAATTTTGTTCTTAGAAAAATCTCTAGCAAAGTGTCCTCTTTCATCACATGTATAGCAAATGAACATAGACTTATCTCTAGGATTTCTAAAGTTATTCCTTTGATTAGAGAACTTACTTCTGTGATGGCTAGATTTGGTTTTCTTGGATTGTACTATGAGATTTTGATCTTCACTTCCCATCTTCTCTTCTCAAGATGCTATTTGAGCTTCTTCTTGAGAGCATTCTTCCCACAGTCTGTTGAACTTGACTAACTTTTTTCTAGCATAGATCCCTTGAATGAAAGAGTCCCATGTCCTAGGGAGACCATTCAAGGTGGTCATTACAATCTCTGCATTCTCTACTTCTTCATCTACTACTTGCAATTGTTCCTTGATCTGAGAAACCCTTATAAAGTAATACTGGATGGTTTCTACATTTTGGATCTTCACATTCTTCAACTGGTTCCTCAAGGTCATCTTTTGGTTTATGTTCTTTCCTTCAAACAATTTGGTTAGACCATCAAACATAGCTTTAGTTGTCTTTAGGGAGGACACTTGTGGTATGAGGTGATCCTTGATTGAATCAGCAATGATCCTATTTGAAATAACCAAATTATTCTTGTGTAAGGCCTTAGCCTCATCTCCCTCTAGAACTGGAATCTTCTCATTGATGTAGGAGTCCAACTCATTCTCTTCCAGGACCAGGGAGATCCTATACATCCAGGCTCAGAATTTATCAGCTCCCTCAAGCTTTTCATCAAGCTTGGTATGATGGGACATATTAATTGAGAACCTCAAATGGAAATAGAAAATATTTATATCTTACCAGATCAAGATGTAAGATCTAAATCTGGAGCTGAAATTCTACAGTGCTGGTTCAGGAGCAGATTAGGGTTTTGCTTTTCCAGAGTTCTATCCAACCAAATGATTTTATTTTGATACCTAACTTTGATTTTGGGGAGGAGATCAATCCAGGCCTGAGCTCACTGAAAAATTCCACTTCTATGAAAAGCCCTAATTTCCGGCAGCAGTGTTGGGTCCAAAACTGAAAAACCTCAGAATTGGATTCTACTTCGACAAAAAGATGTTCCCTAGGGAGGAGAGTTATTCCAACCTTATTTTGCTGAAAATATGTGGAGAGAGATCCAAAAATTAGGAATCCCTAGTTCCTGCAGCTGCAGAGTGTCTTCTTCTTAGGTTAGCTCTGATACCATGTTAGATTTTAACATTAAGCTAGCATTATATTAGGATCTTTAACTGAGAGAATAACAAGCACAACAATCAAACACAAGAGACAATGAACACAGTGTTTTTCCTCAGGGAAACCTTAAATGGAGAAAACCCCATGACTTCCTCAGAGATAGAATCAGTACCAAATAGAAAATCCCAAAATAGTAAGATGATCTCCCGACAGCAGTAACCTCTTTCTTCCTAGCCCCAGTGTCTTCTTCTTTCTCATCTATGCGATACAACTGAGTGTGAGTGAGTGTGTATCAAATAGAGAGGCTAGCTCTCTATTTATACTAATTTCCAACTTGACTAAACCCAACTAGGGCCAACTTCAATAGGTGAGTCTAATAACCCTAGTGCCCTGAAACTGCGGGGACTTTAACCCTTGATCAATAGGAGGGTTACCCACAATGACTTGACATGACTTGTTTACATTATAGATCCTCTCGATCGAAACATTGGGGCATGACATGACTCAATTACATTACAGACACATCCTGGAATAAACATCGGGGTACAAGACATAAGATACATAGGTGAATACATTCCGAAGTTACAAATACATTAACATATGTCAGGACACCTATTTAAAACTTTGAGGGAGATTGGTGATTACCCTAAGACAAGTTTAAATATGGGAATGTTAGGTTAAACTTGACTTAGTAAAAGATTCAAATATGGGTTTACCATCGGTGGTTTATGGACCCATGGTATTTCATGTGAGGAAGCCTATTTAAGTGCTTGAGTAGCTCCATTGTAAAGTTTCTATATGTGTTCAATGACAGCCAAATTGACCATCCCTTCAATGGAGTGGTTAAGGGTAATATATATATATATATATATATTGTTGGTGGTTTTCCTAGTTTTGGGTTTCCACAGTAAAAATATTCTTCTTCATTGTGTGTGCTTACTTATTTTGCATTATTATTTCTTAACAACAATTACAATTAGTAAATGAGATGCACTAATGTGTAAAGATATAGATACAAACAAATTGAATTGATGGTAAATTTAATATTATAGATAATTACATCAATGTCAATCAGATGGAAAATGTAATTTATATGTGTAACCTTCACACACACCCAAGCACATTGAAATTGAATATATGGTGAAATGAAAGAGGAGGGAACCATTTTTTGTTGATATAGTAAACTTTCTAGCCTATGAAAAGAAAGGAGTTAAACTAGCTTATAGATTACAATTGGTACTCTGATCTTTCCTAGTAAGAGTATCTAATGAATAAACTTTGTACATCTAAGCATTCATGCAAATAAATATCCCTTTTTAGAACATCGATTCCATCAAATGAATAAATATCAACCAGGGTAAGTCTTTCTTTTAAATGTTGTTTGCAAAGTTTATGTAGGTGTCAAAACTTAATTTAAAATGTATTTTTTAAGGATTAACCTAAAATAAACGGAACCCACTCTAGAAAATTCAAGACAAAATACTTATAATCACACCTTGTCAATCCCAATTCTTAATCTCTCTAAGTGGAATAAAAGAAAGGTCTCTAGTTTCAATCAATTGCAAGAACAATTACATAAATTAAATAAAGTTCCATAGTATTCCAAATAGAGTTGAACTTATGTCTTTGATTTTGATGGATTATGAGAGCTTAGATAATATTATCATTCAAGTAACACATATCACTTAATCATGGACAAAGGAATAAACTCTGATTTACCCAGGATTAATACATGTTCCATTTCCTATGTATGTGGGAAACATCTCTATGCAACACATCACTGTGTTGAAGCTTGAAATCACACTTTCAAAAGTAAACTCACACTTGCAAATTAAAAATAACTTTTTTATTTATCATAATTACATGAAATGAAAACAGAAGGATTAACATCTATGGTATTGATAAAAAATTATGAGTTTTAATCTAATTCTAATTTAAACACATAGTTCAGAAGAAGAAAAAATAAACTACCCTACTGAATTGTACTTGGACTTAGACAAGGGGTCCCTCCTTTCCTCGACCAAGCACAAGTGATATAATATCTAACTATTCCATATATGATTAATGCATGCCAATGTGATATGGAAGAAGGATTTTATTAATACTAAAAATCAGAGAATGTATGAAACACAATCTTGTTCTTAATACATCCAGCTTGTCTGTGCATTCGATAAATGAGGCATATTTATACAAAAATAAATTATCATTGATGACTCCTAATATTTGTCCTTAGATCAAAGTGCTTAACCGTATAGTGAAAAAGATAGACCTCATGATCTCCTTGGTCAAGCTCGTTCATGATCTAGTGGAATACATCAAGCAAACCATCAAATGAATCTCTGAACTGCTCCAACAAGATCACAAGAACAATGAAGTTTGACCCCAGTTCTTATATCCTTGTTATCGTCATTCAAAAGATGGAATCATGATCTTTGATTTAAGAATATAGAGCACCAGTTGAACATTACTCCTCATCTTGGACAAAATTAGTTCTTCTAAGCTATGAGAAAAAATATCCATAGAAAAGGATGGATGTGGATCGCTTAGAAGGCTAGAATCTCATCCATTCTTGACTGATTAAGTCATACAAATAGTTTTATCAATGACTCTTTTGACTTGGAAGGATATACAACTTCATATTGCATTTTAAGGAGGATCTCCAACTCAATGTTTCAAAAATGCCTTCTCTAGCTAGAAACCTACATCCATACTCATATAAGTATTTACAAGCATTATTTTCATCCACAACCTATCCAAACACATAATGCATGACTAATAAATGCCTAGTGTCAAAAATTGTGCCAATGATTTTCAAAAGTGGTAGCTCAACGATACGTAGTATTGGAAAAAGTGATAGGAAAATAAGGAAACAAAGGACAAAATGGAGTCATTTATGACTCCTAACATCTCTTTCCAGCCGGTGATCTTGCATTTCCCTCTGCAACTAATATGATAACTCATTATCAATATATGTTGGAGGTAAGGAAAGAAAATAAGATGGCTCCAATCCTGAGATGTATTCCTTTGTTCCTCTAAATTTCAAAATCCAAACTATGTAATATTTTTTTCCAATACTAGACTCTTCCCCTTTTTCCACGTCTTCCCATAAAATTGGAAATAGAAACCTAATCCCTATCCAAACAATTCCCATTGTTTTCACACTATCCACATATCTAGGTACTCTATCTAAGTCCATGTTAAATGTGGGAAGAGAGAGAGATTCTCTCCTCTTCATATCAGTGGTGAGTACCTACTGCCTTCATCAAAAATTTACAATAGCTACCAGTATGTTGATGGAAATGTATTGTTCACATGAAGTGATAGTTTCATTATGTCTCTTTGTAAAGGTAGCTATGAAATCTGGGTCATCCATCTTTTCACCCCCTTTTTCTATACAAGTCCAGTGGCACTAGTTCAGGTCTAGTCCTCGAAACTTATAATTTTTCTTCATTTTCTAGGAAGGACATGGCCTTGCTCCAAGTTATTTTCTTCTTCATATAAGATGAAAAATATCTAATATGAATATCACCTAGCAAAGGGTTGGGGTCCCATGCATTCTTTCCTGTCAACACTAGATCATGTAGATAGAGCTCACACAAAAGGTTCTTATATTATTCATTACACATGTGATACATATGTTCAAATTAGTCCTAATAAGCTATATAACACTTGTTACTTGCATCCAAATTCCTTAATTGCAAATAAGCAAGTTGGATTTTCAAGAAGATATCATACATAGGGGAAGGAGATGAGCGACATCTCATAATATGTCCCAATTGGAATAAGTATTGATTATTAGTTCTAATCATTTCAACTTCTTGATTAAGATTCTAAATATCCAAATCTAGTTACCTTATCCCAATCCCCTTAGCCTTCTTTATGATATTATCAACTCACCTCTATAGAAATTCCACCTGAGATTCTTGTTCTAACAACTTCTACTTTAACTCTTATACACTTGCATCTATAAAACTAACATGAGGCATTCTTGCTTCTATGATCCTTGCATCCTCAATAATGGGTTTCTTTCCTTTGTGTTTTTTTTTCATCTAATTTTTTATCATCTTGTGAAGTGAATGAAATAAAATTATTTTCTGCGTCAATACCTTGTAATAGGGTGTCTAACCCGTGCTTAAATTTTTGCACTTTTGACTTTCCATTTAACTATTCTAGCTCATGCTACAACTTATGATTGGATTCCATCAACTCATAATTAGATTTATTCATCTTCTGATATGACATTTTTATAGAGAATATTAGATGCAAGGGATTATGTTTGGGAAATACATGATGCTATTTATTATTATGGTTGATTGTCCCCTCCTTCTTTTCTTCACTAAGAGCTTTGTCCTTATTAATCCCCTCACTGGTTTTGTTATGTTGTTTCACTCCTATATAAAAATGAATGTCCATGATGCTCATTTGGAACACCTCTTGCTCGGGATCAACATCTATTTCGATGAATCGATGTGAACGCTTATTTTTGGGAACAAATACTTCAACGCTTCTATATTAAAGACATTTTGATTTACTCATGATAAAGGATTCTAGGTGTATATCATCACCACCATCTAAACATTTATTGGGTGGATTGGATCAATAATATACCCAAATTTATTTTTCTTCAGTATCCTCTAAAATACCTTCAATCAATGTCACCCATCTCCATCTTGTTTCGATCAATTCATCTTTCACTAGTAATTTAATTAATCCATGATATGTCATACTGGTTTTGGGTTTTGTACTGGATTTCACTTTTGAAATAATTAATTATAGTGAATGAAGGATGAAGTAGGGAACATTTACATACCTTTGGTTTTGTAAATGGATCAACAACCTAAAGTGATAACCATACAATAACTGGTACAGACCCTCACAAGTAAAAAAAAACTTGAATGCAATATGCTATCTTCCTCCATGGATCGACTAATGATCTCCTTTGGAATCCTTTATCATACCCAACTAATTGTTCATTGGTCCCATGTACAAATTCATCTCTAAGAGTGGTTGATGGTCCCTTGCATTTAAACCACTATTCTCCTATAGCCTCCAACCCCATCACTCGTGCCAAAACCTCCTCTGTGACTAAGATGTTGATACCTTGAACCCAGGTACAACTAAATTTTCCAACATTCAAACAAATTCAATTGTAAAACTTGCATCATACCCACAGATACATATAATGTAACAAATATAAATAATAATAATAATAATAAATAAATACATAATACATGAACAACCTACAAATTAATAATTAAATGAAAAATTATATTATTGTAAAGAGGACACGACTCCTTCTAGTAGGTGCCTAAGCCATATTTAAAGGAAGGACACAAGCGTCGACGAATTTACTTATCAATGGGAATCTCTTGCTTAAAGAATGCTTGGGTTATCAGATAAACACCGGCTTGAAACTTATTTAGGAGGCCTAAAACCATATATACAAAGAGACTTAAAGATGCATGACATACCAAATGTCGAAGTAGAAATACGTAAATAAAAAGAAACATAACTCAAATTAGAAGGAATAACAAAAGAAATATATGACAAAAATCATTTACAAGAAAAAGAGGTAGAATGAAAATATTGCAGAGACGACTAGTCTCCAGGTCATCAGTGCAACAGTTCCCGGTCGTATGGATATGATGTTGAAGGGGATTTGAAAACATCCACCAATTGCTATGACAATGATAGAAGAAAGAAAATGAATAATTGTCGTTGATGTGGTGAATATTGGATTCCATGCCATAAATGTAGATCCAATCATACAACACATTGCAAAATCATAAGCAGAAAGGAAGTACAAGTATTGGCTGAAGAAGATACATCTGATTCTGATCAAGACACAAGATCATTTGAAGTTTCAATAGCAGTCATTACCTATGTTCAAAAAACTTGTAAGGAATAAGATCTTGCAACAATTAATACAGTTAACACCCAAAAAAAGAAAGCTGATCACTCACAAATAAATATATCCCAGCTCAATTGAGAAGTCATGACAAACTTAAAGATGAACAACTCCTATTTCGAGTAATAGAATCAAGGAAGTCAAGGATAAAGAGCTTACATCTTACCGGTACAATTAAGGATAAGGTAATCACAATTTTGGTCGATTGTGGAAGTACAGATAATTTGATTGATATCAACAAGGAAAATGAACTTAATCTTTTTGTGTTTACTACAAAAGGACCTTGAAGCCTCAACCATCACTGATCAACATGTCAAAGAAGTGGGAAAAATTCATAAGGTGTCATTGTGGATACAAAACTTACACCTACAACTCAATTTTTTTTCCTTACCACTAAATGAAGTAGGCATGGTATTAGGCACCGACTGGTTAACATCACTAGGGAATTACTCTACCAACCTACAAAAGCAATACATCGAATTTAAGTGGAAAGGAAATAAATACTAACTACAGGGATCAAGAAGTTCTCCACCTAAGCATGAATAATCAATCACAATAGAATAAGGATTCGGATCACGTCAAGATAAAAGAGATTGTTCTAATCTCCAAAGTAAAAGGATCTGTAAACAAAACCATCTTTGAGGAAAAAATTTTCCTTAAAGGGGAAGGAAATGTAACAAACATAAATAATAAGAATACGAACAAATACATAATACATCAATAAACTATAAATTAATCATTACCTAATAAATTCTATTATTGTACAGAGGACACGACTCCTCCTAATAGGTGCTTAATCCATATTTAAAGGCAGGACACAATTGTAATTATTCACCATCTATCTATGTATTCATATTCATATATATATATATATATATATAGAGAGAGAGAGAGAGAGAGAGAGAGATAGATATAGATATAGATATATTAGCAAATATGGAAGTCGGACTCTCTTCTTAACTTGTGAACCAGATTTGGTTTCTGACATTCAACATAATCCACCCAACTATCTTCAATGAACATTGTCGTCACTCTAGAATCCTTTCATACATCAGCAATGTTCATGCACTCACTTCTCACTAGTGGTCCTCCCATGGTGAATTTTCATGAAGTCATTAATATGGTAGTGGATGATAAAAAATATGGGAGTAAAAAACTACATCAAAGATAAAGTTTCAAAGGTATTTTGGTGGAAATTTAAATGCACAATTGGTTAAGAGTGTGATCCAAGAGGATCTAAAGTTGTTCCAAAATCAAATCCTTCAATTACTAGAAATAACAATTCCATGTCAAAGAGCTTGGTGATACCTTTCCAACAGTGCATACGTCACCTCAAATGGGCTCCATATGAAGAAGATACGATGTTCTGAAGTTTCGACAAAACAACTCCACCATTATTCATAATGACAAAAAGGATGTCGTTTGGCACCACTAAAAGGGTGACACTATTGGATAGTGAGTTTGCATTGATGTCAACATAAATGGTGAGTCACCCATTGAAAAATAAGGGGAAAGGATTGAAGTCAACATGAGTGATTGTTGTCAATATTGAAGGGATTATAATGCTGGTAGATGTAGTTTAGCTCATTAGTCAACAATGGTCAAATGAATATAAAGGATAATGAATATAACTAATTTGGAATTTAATGTTAATTTGGCATCAACAATGAAGAGCTTATTTGACCATGAAGCCTATGAAGCCGAATGAATGTTGAATAATTGTGACAAAATGAACCATGTGATGGATTGAATTTCTCTATGCATTAAGAATTGAGCTAGAAAATAAATTGAATGCTTTGTGCAATAAGAATTGAGTTAGTGAAGGGTTTCAAGGCTAGAGGAACATTAAATTGACAACAAAAATAAGCAAAATGGTAAACATAGCGGTAGAGGAGCATGGACGGCCAAGACCGTGACAAAAATCGATGGTTGAGAAGCATTTTGCCGTGTGAACTTACATGAAGTTTAAACCAAGAATCTGATGAGAAATTTGTATGAAAACTAGTTTATCGCTCGTTCAAGTCCACTGTAGATTTTGGAAGAACCAATCCAACGAACCACAGGTATTTCACTGGTTAGAGAAGCATATGGATTAAGCTTTCATATGTGATGAATTTTTTTTGTGAGATTCACTTGATCATCGATGGAATCCATCGTTGATTTGTTTGAGTAACATCGAATGACCATTTCCTATTTCACTATGTTAAACTACACAAAGTTTGGTGCTTAAGAACAAATGCAAAACCATTATACTTTGCACTAGTTGGAAATCCTACTTTGTATCATTGTTTGGAAAAAGGGTTAGTATAATTGCTTGGTATCCATCCTATTGAATGAAGGTTTGACAATAGTGCATTTGGAGAATATTTTGTCTAAAATGCCAATTTTGAAGGGCATTAATTTTAGTTACCCTTACAAAACAATTGATATTGTTAAACTGAAACAAATATTAAATTTTATAAATATTAGTATTCGATGTACATAGTATGTTGTTTGTTTATAGAAGTATAGTTTTTGGTGAAAATACATGATGGTTCAAATGTAAAGACATGATGATAATATATATAAGTAGATCTTGATTCTAGAAGAAAAGTGTCTCTGCAGTTTCCAAATGAATCAAAATAAGTACAGATACTGGAGAAAGCATATTTCGATAGAAGTACTTGAAGACGTGAAAGTTAAAACAAAGGATGGAAGGGTGGTGCAACGGCAGGTTGGAGCTTGCAAAGGGCCTTGGTGAATCATGTCACTTGTAGATGACAAAAAATGGTGTTGGCACATCTATCCATTATAGCTGAGAAACTTGGGGATTGGTTTCTCCAACAAGTTGTTTCTTGCAAAAACATTGTAATCAAAATTTTGTAGACATTAAAAAGAGTTTATTGTTGTTCCTAGTTGGATTTTCCATGATAAATATTATGTTTACTATGCATCTTGTTGATCACATATTTTATATTTTTAAATGTGGTTTATATTGTTAAAAATATCAGTACTGATTCACCCCCCCCCTCTTAGTATTGGAAAATATTCTAAGAACTGGTATCACAACAGGATACTTCACTAGAGTCTAAACTGTTGGAAGGAAGAACCTATTGAAAACCAATATGGATCAACAAGAAGGGCTAGCTGCTAACAGAGCTCCATTATTTACAAGAGATAACTATGCATTATGGAGTGTAAGAATGAAATGTCATCTAATGTCTCTTGGGTGTAGAATTTGGAATTTGTTGAAAAAAGAATATAAAATACCAGGCAACCTACCTACCGATAAAGAGGGAACAAATCGATATGAATCCAATGCAAAAGCTTTGAATGCAATTTTGAATGGATTGGCAATTACGATGTTTGTTAAAGTCATGCAATGTAAGACAACCAAAGAGGCCTATGATAAATTAAATACTATCTATGAAGGAGCTACCAAAGTTAAACAATAAAAACTTCAAAAATATAAAGGGTAGTTTGAAAGTTAGAAGATGAAAGAAGAAGAAAACATTACCGAATATATTTTAAGAGTAGATGAGATTGTCAATGCTATTAGAGGTCTAGGAGGAGAAATATATTAGAAGGAAATAGTTCAAAGAGTGCTAAGAACCCTGTCAGTGAGGTATGCCTCAAAAGTGTCTATTGTGGAAGATCAATATGATCTTGAATTTATGACAGTGGATGAACTACATGGTATCTTTACTACCTATGATTTGAAAATAGGGAAAGACAAATAATAAAGAAAGGAAACAACATTTAAGGTTTCAAAAGATACAAAGAAACGAAAAAATTACAAAAAGAAAAGAAGATACAAATATTGAAATAGAAGTTGATCTTGAAATAGAACTGATAAGTGCTCTTGAATAACTAAGAAAATATAAAATTAAGTATAAATTATTATGGGGACAACTATCAAAATACGAAGAGGACCAAAGATAAAGATATGATGAATTTTCTAACTACTTAATGAAATAAGAACAAAACATTTCCAATATTAAGACTCAACTCCAAGAAACCAGGATATCAAATGAAGTCTTGGAACATATACTAAAGGAAAAACAACAAAACTGTGAGAAATTAGAGATTGAAATTTCTTCGCTAAAAGAGAAACTCGAGGAAGGAACTAATCTTTAAAGGATGAATAAGAACACTAAAATATTGGGTGAAATTATAAGAATCAAAGATCAACTAGAAACTAGACAAGACTTTGGTATTAACAAAAGAAAGTTGATGAAAGACCAAAAACATATGCAGTTACTCTTCAAATCACCCCCAAGAAAGAGAATAATGTACCAAATCAGCAGAGATCTATGCCTCCTCTAAAAATAGATGGATGCAAGAAAATGCAGCTTCAAAAATATCTCTCACAAAAAGGTACCAATATATATTTCTCAGATATTGTTTCTTGTCATGTCCCCACCCTTCTACCAGAGAGAGGACGCAACTATGCCACTATCAATCCGGAGAATCTGAGCCCCATGAACGTAATATAAAAATTACATTGAACTTAAAAACATACACAAAAGCATAAATCATTAACATACATCGAAAACAAAACACATTCCATTCAAGCATTCAACATGTTCATATTATTTCATAACAAATATAGTTTTAGGGATAAAATACACAAGAATGCTTATCTTGAAAGAAGCTTGTCCCACAACCAGCTATGTCGCTGCAACGTTCCAGCCAACCATAGGCCATTGTGCTCCTTAATCTCTTAGCATCACTTCCACCCCTGAGCTGGGAATGATTTCCACGGGGAACTAGGGGAAATAGACTTACACACAGCAAGGCCAAACACCCACAGTCAAGCCAATAACCACATCCAAACATAGTCATCCCACTAACAGATGGATTCTTGGACTTACTCAGCCAAGCCAACACAAGGATGCACTACACAACAAAATGAAAGTTCTAGGTATGAACCTGTTGCAGCTGCAACCTTTTTTCCCAAATTTTTCAAATTTTGGACCCTCCTTTTGATTTTATCTTGCCTGGGATTGTTTGGTTTCATGAAACCTGTCTTTCATCTGCTATAAATTTTGATCTTTTGAAGTCAAAAGTAAGGCCAATTGTTTCGAGATTTGAATAATCTAGCACTACCGTTCTCTACCCAATGGATAAAGACTATGCAGTTTTTGTTTTATTGTTCAGAGCATAAGGTCTGATTTTTGATGATTTTATTTATCGTTGTTGGAGGTCGGATGATGATTTGACTGTTTGTTTCCATTGTGTTGGAGGTTGAGTGAACTAATATTTCCATTGCCCAGCCGAAAAGCCTTTCATTTTATTTGAACACTTAATGTTTTTTTATTTTTCGCTGTCGAAAGTCGGTTGAAGAATGAATCGGGGCATTAGTCTTCTATGTCGCCGCCATTTCGAAGGGCATATAGTGAACATCTTGACAGATAGTTCTTTTCTCGCCGAACCCATGGCCTTTATTTTTCTGGTTTTATTGTTCAAAATTTTTGATTGTCGATGATTTTGTTTTTCTCTATTGGAACGTTTTCTAACTTTGATTGGAGGGTTTGTCCTTTGCATTGCTGACACTGTGGAGACGATCAGGTTTAAAGTTCCAACCTTTAGCAGTTAGAGGTTACGATCGTCGACATGTTATATTTTGTCACGAAACCATAGTTGTTTGTAAGTCTACCATTGCGGTTGTCGATCAAAATATTGTAAGAATAATCAACCCATATTTTACCCACTTAGACATTAATTCCTTTATTTTTGTCTTATTTTCCTAGTTCATGTGTCCCACCTTGTGCAAGTTGTTATTTGCCTATCTATAATGGTCAAACTTGCCATATTTGAATCATGGAGTGCATGGGAGAGCTAAAGGAATCAATTCTGCTTTATTCCTAGCCTCCTAGGTGCCCTTCTACTTTTTCTGCTTTATTGCCTGCTTTTTCAGTGTTTTAAGGAAAAAGAAAAAGCTAGACTAGGTGAGGTTGACTAGTTTTTTGTCCTACACATCCTCCTCTCTTTTCTCCATGAAAAAGAATGTATGAGATACCATTCCACCACTCTTTATCTTGCCTATGCCTTTTTTCCAATTCATGAGCTCCATGATAGATTTGGGATCAACGTTTTACACCTATGGGGGATTTGCTTATTTTTTGGTAAGCCTGCTTTATGCTAGATTTGGATGCCTCCTCATGCATTTGATTTCTTGATGTATTATATTTATTCAAAAACCTATGTTATTACAGGGTTGGCTATTGTACACTTAGTTAATACAATTTAGTGTTACAGCTCCATATTCAGTCTCTTTTGTGAGCAATTTTGCATGATCAATTGATAATTGTTGTGAGTAAAATTAATCTATTGTTGGCCTTAATTTCCACATGGTATTAGAGCCATTGTAGGTTGTTTCTCTCCTTCAAAAATTGTTTTACAGGTTTGACATCAAGACTGGGAGCCTTCTACTGACAGCCGAGACAGATTTTCTAGAGCTATGGATCAATCATAGAAAACTATCTTGACTCCTTTCAATTTATTTGAATGGAAAGCAGAGATGGAGATACTATTGAGAGCGAAAGGCCTCTACAGGGTGACTATGGAAATATAAGCAGAGCCCAATGCAGCTGCAGAGAAGATAAAATGGCACAACAGGAGGGATGAGGCTTATGGCCTCCTGCGCCTGAGTATTTCTAGAGACCTCCTTTTCCATCTCGATGGATTGACATCACTGAATGAAGTATGGGAGAAGCTTGCTGATCTTTTTGGAAAGACAGATGAGATGAGGGGACATCAAATCGAGAATGAGCTGATTTCTCTGAGTCCAACAAGCTTTGAATCCCTGCAGCTATATTTCTCCAAGTTCAAAGCACTAGTTTTGCAGCTGAAATAGTGTGGTATTGAAAAGAAAGATGATCAGCTCGTGCTGTCCATCCTCTCAAAGTTGGGACCTGATTATTTAGTGTTTGTTTCGACCTTCTATGCCACAAAACTGATAGCTCAAACCTGGAAGATGCCTAGTCTTGCAGATTTCATGGAATCTCTCACACAAGAACAGGACAAGCTGGTGATGATGGGCACCATCAAACCATCCAAAGATCAAGCTTTGATTGCTGGAGATTAGAAGGTGGATTCAAAAAGCAAAAAGAAAGCTAAAAAGCCACCTGAGAAAAAGAGAGACAAGAAATAGTCTCCGGAGGATCAACAAGGTCCCAAGAAGAATAACCAGAAGAAGAAGAACAAAGGTGAAATGAACAAGTGCACATACTGCAATAAGGGAAATCACTTTGAAAGCTCTTCTATGAAAAAGTAGATAGACATGCTTACCAATCTCCTAGAGAAGAATGGAATCTCCCTTCCAGAAAGCTCAAAGAAGAGAGAAGGAGGATCAAGTTCAGATGACAAAGAGAGAGTTCATGCTCTAGTTGCTGGCACATCATGCTCACCCAGTTTTACCATTGATTCTGGAGCTTCAAGACACATGGTTTCGACTAAGGAGTCCTTCTCCTCACTGGATATGTCAAAAGGACCATCTATTGTACTGCGAGATGACTCTATCACTGAAAGTAAAGGCAAAGGAAGGATAGATCTTGATCATGGTCAGTTCAGCAATGTGCTATATGTCCCTGGTCTCACCTCCAACCTCCTGTTAGTGTACCATATGACCCACACTGGGTCTCCTAAGAAGGTCATATTCTCCCCCAATGAAGTTGAGATCACAGAGATTTCAACTGGTAGAGTCATTGCAAAAGGAGTTGCGAATCATGCTCAAAAGGTATACATGTTCTCACACTTCCTACCTTACTCAAACCCCTCTGCTCTTCTCATTCATGCTAATGAAGCCAGCAAGCTGTGGCATGAAATATTTGGCCATCTAAATTACAAGTATCTATCTGATCTTAGTGAAAAAGAAATGGTCATAAGGTTTCCCAAGATAAAATTTTCCAAAGGAGTCTGCTAAGGTTGTATCCTTGGAAAACACCCAGAGCATAAGTTTGAGAGAGCTAGTCATGAGAGAACCTCTACACCCCTCGAGCTGATCCACAGTGATTTTTCTGGTCCATTCCCTCATATGTCTATGAGTCAGGACAAATATGCATTCACCTTCATTGATGACTTTTCCAGGTATTGCTGGGTTCACTTCTTGAAACACAAGTCTGAAGTTTTTGGCCTATTCAAAGTCTTTAAGGCTTTGGTTGAAAACCAGTCTGGAAGAAAACTCAAGGCCCTTAGATCTGACAATGGTGGTGAGTATGTCAAGTCTGAGTTTATTAATTATTGTACAGATGCAGGTG